>OX326946.1:2500-307748 GCA_946800315.1 Misopates orontium | reverse complement strand
TTAGAGGCATCTATTTATCATTGGCAGTGGATGCTGAAAGCCATTTAGATGCCAATAGCATTGGTGACACCATCAAACCTGAAAATTAAGCACCAAAAATTGAAAAAGTCAAGGCTATGATATTTCTTCCTCGCCACCTTGAGATGGGTTGAAAAAATAATATATTTCACTCAGAGATCCTGCAGATCTCTGGAATAGTCTCAGAAAATTATTAAAAATGACATTTTGTTCTTGAAGTTGTCAAGTTAATTATTCTCCTTTTACAAATATTTTCCATGAATAAATTAAGTATGAATCATATTGTTTCAAACTATTTGATGTTATTTTTAAAACACTCACTGTAAGAATCTTATTTAATATATCACCGAGTATATTAAATAAAATAATTGTAGTTATTTAAAAATACTGAATAATATTTTAAAAAATAAAAAATTAATTTTCAGAAGAAAAACAAATTAAATAGCTAAAAGATACGTTTTTGAGACCAAAAGGCAAAAACATGCCTTTTATTCAGTTTCATATGGAAGGCAAAAATGTCTTCTGTTCAAAACTTAACAGAAGGCATTTTAAATTTGCATCTTGGTTTAAGTTTGCAAACTGAACAGAAGGCATGCCTTCTGTTCAAAACTTTAGAAGGCAAAAATGCATTTTGCCTTCTGTTCAAAATAGCGCAGAAGGCACTTTGCTTTCTGTTAAAACTTGACCAGAAGGCAGAAATGCCTTCTGTTTAAAACTGTATATTCATCATTCAAATTACTGATAAAAACTAGTTTATTGATCACTAATTTATATTTAGTGATTCTGTAATGACATTTTCACCCTTTTCAACTTTGAGGGTGCACCATATTACATTTTTAGGGTGCAATCTGCTAAATTTGTAATTACGAGGTGCAATGTGTCAAAGAGCCTTATTTTCAGGGTGCAACATGCTAGATACCGTTTATTTAATGGCTAACGATATTGTTCGAGCATATTTTAAAATATCTTTAATTTACCCTCCTTCTTAGTTAAAGAACATAAAAATCAATTTTTAAGTATCATTATTTTCTTAATTGAGGACTCCTTAATTATAGCAAATAATAATCTAGCCTCTCTTTATGTGAGACGTTCTTTGTATATATTACTTAATTATATAAAGATTTGGTAACTCAGTATTTATCAAATCATTCGAAAAGATATTTGCAAGTCTCTATCGAGATTAATTACCTAGTTAGATCATTATTTATTTATTTATTTTCTATTACATACAATACAATATCGTATTTTAATTTTTAAGCACATTTAAATTTTGCAATCCAATTTAGCTGAAAATAAATATTTAAGTATATGTTTCTAAGTCAGAGTTTTCTCTGCTATAATATTAAAGACGTGTATTCGCAATAATCAAAATCACTGATTGAATAATGATTAAATTTTAATATTTTCTTTTTTATTTTAGATAAAAAACGAAATATTCTTTAGTTTTAATCTAAATTTTTTGCTTAAATTAAGATGTTCTTGATTCAGTTATGGTTATATCATTGGTACCCTGAAGTTTTGCAGACGAATATGTTTCAAAAAAAAAAAAAAGCAAGATGAATAATTGTTTTATTTATTTTCATAATGCAAACTTTGTGAAAGAGACTTAAATGTTAGACTTTAATTTAAATTTTTGCCAGGATAATAGTTGAACAATCCGTTTCTTCATATAAAATTAATTGAAGAGAAACAAATTTCCATAATAAAATTACCTTATAGAAAAAAGTAGTTGCTATAATTAAGGGATGCTAATTCAAAAATATATACTACGAGATTTATGAATACAAAAATTAATTCTTATAATTAAGGGATACTAATTAGGAAAATAGATTATACAATACTTAGGATGGGTAAATTAGAGATAACAAGAAAATTTGCTCCAGCTCCAATAATTATTGCTTTGGCAATATCACCAGCCTTATTTAATTCTAAAGAAAGTTAAGAATATAAAATGATTAATGAGGTAACAGATTATTACATATTTAATTACGTATGATAGTAAAGAGAATCCAATTATAGTAAAACATGATTTCCTACTAAACTTATTCTTCACAATTGCGCCATAGACTAGGAGAACTATTGTTCCTTTCCATGATTTATGTTCCTCGATCAGACGTCAGGGACAATTTGCATCCTTTGTTTTGTTTCTTTTTGTAACCTAAATTAATGGAAGTTCCAATTTTTTTATATATAAATACTTATACTTACAACTATGGTATAGAATGGAACAAAAATGATGAACGAAACACAATGTTTTATTTCACACGAATAAAGTAGATAATTGTATACGTCCATGAATAAAGTCCCTAACTACCTAGGTAAGCAGTCGATTGTTTGAGCGAAACAACCAACGACAACCACAAGTACAACGTATTATAGTAACCAAAAGATGATACTTCAGGACAATAAACATGACCGGTACACTAGCAAATAACACTAGAAATATAGTAATGGATGCCGATCCATGTTCGTAAGCCATAAAACAGCTGAGAAATGTCGCCATCATTGCCATAATCGAAACAAAAAGTGCGGCTACTCCAATCACCAACCAGAATGGCAACGAGTTGAGGAATTCATTTTCTGTAAAACGCGACGTTAGTATGGCCAGAAACATCAACATTGAAGTCAAAGATGATAGAGTCGCTACTGCCTCCGATATAGGGAAAATCTTGAATAGTTTTTGGTTCTGGAGAATTGGGGCACCGGAGTTGTTGTAGCCACCAGGAACAGTGAATGCGGTGGTAAAAACCACGGTGACAATAAGAATTGTGATGAGCATGCATGATTTGGCGGTTTGCTTCATTAATTTTTCTCCTTGTTTCATCAAGTTTTCATGCTCCTCTAGGAATAAGTCGTAGGGGGTTTGGCCGTTGTCATTCTTCATGTTTCTATATGAGGGCGGAACAATCTTTTCGACTTCCTGATAGATGTGCGTAATATAATTCATTAGTCCACAATGTATCAAAATATTTCCTAAGACTGTTCTCAATATTGCAACTTTTTCTTAGCATATATATAGTCGTTACATACGTGTGTCATGTAGTTATGATGGTAAATGTGTCTTAGACCTTATTACGTAGAGCGTTAGTGGTTGTATGACATATATAGCGACAAGTGGTACAATCGATCTATTGACCTATTTAGGTGTTACGTTTTAGAATAACAAAATAAAAAAAATAAAAATAGATTTATGTATACCTTGTACCATAACACTTCTCTTTGCATTTGCAGAGCTGCGCCAGGAATAGCATTTAGCTGAGCTTTAGGGGCTAATTTGGCAGCTAGATGCAACATATTATTTCCATCCGTGTCTACATATGACGCAGTCAGATCTTTCACCCCACTTAACTCGTGTATCAGATTGAACGCTTGCACATAGCGATTCAATACTGCGATGTGAAATATGCTATTTCTCTTGTGGTTCACTTTGTACACAAAATCAGGATAACGGCGAATTAGTTCCACCAGGAATTCATCGTTTCCTGATTTTGCTGCTGCAAATAAAAGTTTTGAAGTATTGTTACCGGCAACAGCTTGTTGATTCTCAACGTCTTCTTGACGCATAGCATGATCCCATAGACAACCAAGCAACATATACGCATCACATTCTTCAGATAGCGTTTGTGGTTTCAACTTGATGTACGATAGTACTAGAAAATGACAAGTAGTACATCACTAAGTTAATGTCGAAAATATGATCAAAATAAAACTTATTACCATACTCCTATAGTAAATTATCATACTAATTAAATTAAGTGGTAAAATCTTCATTTTAACTTCAATTTTTGAGTCTTGCAGATTACGCAAGATTCATTGAACTAGTTAGCAAGTAAAAAACTAATTGGATATATTTAGATTACTAACTTGTGCTGGCAATATTGGCCCAAGATCTTTGTTGTTTGCTACCACAAAATGCTGTCGGATTCCTTGAAAGAACTTCTAGAGGAGTCTCACCATTGCTGTCTTCAACCACGGCTAACTTCTTGTTCTGCTCGATAATGCACATGGCTAAGCCTGTAGGAGTTCACATAATCGATATAAATTAAAACCATTTCCACTTTACAAGACATTGCATTAGATTACGTATATTGAAATATGTGTATATTGTGCAAGTTCCAGAATTTTCAGAACCACCGCATGCAGTAAAATCTCACCGCGAGTTAATGAACACGTGTCATAAATCTAATTATGGCGTAGAAGAATAAGACAGGCGATATTACCGTATAGTCCTGATTCTATGGCTGTTGTAAGAAGTGCGATTTGATTGTTTGTGGTCCAAACAGGAAACTCAGATAAAGGTAGCAGATAAATCGCCATTTCGTTGTGTCCCAATAGTGTCGCAACATAAAGCGGCGTAACCGATTCATTGCCGTGAATTTTTGGTAGTTTTTTGTTCTTATCAACCAACAGTTTAGCAATATTAACATGTCCTGCTGCAGCGGCAAAACTCAGTGCAGTGCTTCCCTTTTCATTCGGAATCTCCAAGTCAGATTCTTCTAATTTTTCCAATAAATTAGTTACAAAAGTTGAATGTCCTTCAACAGCTGCTAGATGCAGTGCAGTTTCTCCTCCTTCGGTTATTCGAGCTTTAACCAAATCAAAATCTTCGGAGAATAATTTTTCAGCAGTTTCCCAGTCACCTTTTAAGGCAGCTTTGTGTAATGGAATACATTGATTGAGATACCTTTCTCCTGCATGCTCAGACATTAATTCGACAGTGATTTTATAGTACACAAAATAAGTAATTTAATTGAATCTTGTCGGAGCCTAATTCTTATATAGGATTTTTCACTCTCGCATTGTTTTTATAGGAGGAGACTATATAATTATTTAACATAACACGTAAAGTTAATATGCATTATTCAACTATCCTTTGAAATATCTTTCCTAATTTTCTATGGGAAAAAGAGTTTAATAGAGTCATTCGCATATGTAGTGACTTAATAGAGTCTAATCGGCTCTTTGATTAATTAGTAGAATATTGCCTCATATATACTTACAAGTTCTCCAATAGTTATCTTAAAAGTTTTCATTTAAATTAGAGCTACCTTCTCAAGATTTATTCTGGACTTCCTAAATTATACACATCAAAAAAGTAAAAAAAAAAATATTAGGAGAAAATGCATTTTGTGCCCTCTAAATCTTACAAATTGCACTTTTCTTCTTTATTTTTTCGGGCCTACACTTCTGACCTATTTTTTCTCTACACTTCTGAGCTCCTTTTTTTTTTTTTTTTTTTTTATCAAGCAAAAAGAGATTGAATAAAAGGGGCACTAGGGGTGCTCCAATCCCATACACACTTTAAACCCAAGTCAACCTCAACACCTCTTGAATAGAACAACAAAGGCAAGAAATAAAAGACGAACACATACAAATTCCTCCAACCAGGTTCAAGAGAAAGAAAAACATAAATTCAAAATCGTTATAAAAGAATATTTTACTCGGCCCAAATGTAATATTCAGCTATTATTCGGCTTTACACACAACTTTAATGAACATTGTCAATGTGGCGTCCACCTCAACTGATGTGTCATTTGTTAAGGCATTTCTTGCAATCTTGCCTTAAAAACTAAACAAAAAATTCAAGATTATTATTACAAAAAAATTATGCAATTCCAGCTGCTATTAAATATTTTTATAAGTTATTTAATATTTTTTAGATCATATTTTATAATATCCCTTATATAACTTTACAAGATATATTTTTATTTTAAATTAAATATCTTAAGTCTCCATATAAAGTTATTTTACAAATTCTCGTATTGATTGGACCTTTAATAACTACTTTCCCATTTAAGCATTATTAATATTATATTTAAACCTTAATTTGTTTTTACAAAATAATCTAGTCAAATCTATTATTTATTATCTATAACATCAAAATCTTATTTTACAAAATACGGATTCTCATTTTACGAACCATATTTCAATTCATTAGACATTTAAATTAGGTATTAGATGAAATTAAAATTAAAGAGAAAAAAATGGAAAGAAAATACAGGACCAAGTAATCATCTTCCTTAGACCCCCACCCCCCCACCCTCAGGAGAAGACCCATGTTCCCAAGCGTCGCCAACTCATTGGAATTTGAATAGTTTTATTGTGGCCAAAATTAAGATTATTAGAGTTTAAATCCATTTCAAATTTTCAATATCTTCCTCCTATACGTAAAGCTATCAGAAGATAGTCATGGGGGGTCCAAGTGCGAAGGTGGGGGTAGGATGGCGAGAAAAAGATTCTTCTTCTTTTAGTTCTTTTATAAGCTTTTTAGTCTAATATTATATAGATGTATGATAAAATTAGAGTTAAAAAATTAAAAAATAAGATTTTTCTTATTAAATCATTTCACAAGATAATATTTTCCTTTCGTTTAATAAAATTTAAGATATTTAAAAATATAATTTTAAATTCAGAAAAGAAACTTTTAAAGTATAATCTTAAATTAATAGATAATACATAGTAGTATTCAATACCAGTTAGATTTGAATAAGTTATTTGCAAAAATGATTTTATTTTTTTTATTATTTTAAGGCAAATTGTTGCCCTAACATATGACATGTCAAAGGAGATGGACGTCATATTGATAATGGCATACAAAAGTTGTGTACAGAGCCCGAATAATCGCTCACTAGACCATTTGGGTCGAGTTTGGCATCTTTTTCGACGATTTTGAAGAGCTATAAACTCAAAAGTGTAGGCCCAAAAAATAAAGGAGAAAGAGCATTTTGCAAGATTTAGAGGCCACAAAATGCATTTCTATATAATTTGTGAAGTTAATACTTATATATAAATAAATATATATATATATATATATATATATATATATATATATATATATATGTGTGTGTGTGTGTGTGTGTGTATTCTATAGTACTTATCTCTTTCTGTGAGTGTGTGTGTGTTCATTTAAATCTGTTATAGGTTACAAAATAAAGGGCATGCAAGCATTTCCCGTTTGCTTCTATACATGTATATATGTACGACCAATATATGGTATTTCTAAATAGGAAAGAGTTCTTCAAATTATGCATTTTACGTACTTACTTATCAGTAGCTTAATTATTTAGCTACAATTTGGGGCATGGAATATTTGTAAAGTATATGTAAACAAGTAGTACCAAAAGCTAGTATAAAATAAAGAGCTAATAGCAAAGGAATTCCATGTTAAGTAAGATGGAACCAAAAAAAGAAAAAATTGTGAAAAAAAGAGGCGAGCTAGAACACTTCTTGTGTTCTGGAAAAAGAGAAGAATGAACTACTTCTGAAAGAAGAGACGAAAAAAACCCTCCTCGTATTTCACATAAACGGCAGACGACAGACGACACACCTTATAATTTCAAAACAGAGGCAACAAAAACCCCCTAGTCTCTTTTATGTTGGCATACAAGAGTTTTTATACATATTTATCTTTCACATGAGTTTTGGCATCTATGCGTAATACATGAGTTTATTTGCCTCCTTTTTGTAGAGTTTTTCTTTTAACCTTTTTTTTTTTCTTTTTCTTTTTTAAAGCACGAGGGGGGTTTTGTTCCTCTAGTTTTCCACGTAGAGATTTAATAAATACATGAAGAACCTTAAAATAAGATTTAAGAGGAAAAAAAAATATCTCATTAACTGGTCCCCACACCCACTACTCAGGAGAGAGAGTATATATTGATAATTAAGAATGACTTTAAGTCTTCGAATCCTGGACCAGATGTTAGAGGCCAAAAATTGCAAAGACGAGTAGCTGACTTTGTGCATGTATGGTTGTTATTTTTTGCTTGTGTTCTTCCAAATACAGTTTAAATTGGTTCTTCGATCGCCGACCGCTGTTTACTGATTTTGAAGTCTTTGGAATTATTGAGATCATAATTATTCATATATATTATATGTAAATCTTGTGCCGGTAATGTATGAAAGAACTAAGGTAAAAAAATATAATTTGTAAAAGGATACATATTAAAGGATAGCCTAGCTAGATATTGCATATCAGCATATGTGCTTCTACTTGACATTTATAAATGATGATCCATCATTACTTATTCATCTTGAAATGAAATGTAGTTTACTAATTGTGGTATTTAGATTAATTTACGGTTAAATGATCAATATCAGAATTTTGAATAATCTTTTCTTTTTGAGAGAATTACACAAACACCCCCTGAGTTATGGCCTAATTACACAGACACCCCCTCATATTTGAGAAATTATACAAACACCCTTTTGTAGCGTATTTTTTTAATCGAATAGACTAGCTTTTGGTGTTAAATCAAAACGCCAAAAATGATATGATGAATAATTTACAAAATCTTTCAAAAAAGTACATTGTTTTTGATATTTTTTCATTTTTTAAAACAGAATAAATTAGACTTATTCTTTACTTATTTAGCAATTTTTTCATTTATTGTACAAGATAAATGAGAGGCACAAATTTACAGTCAGCAAAATGTAACAAATTTGGACAAAATTCAATCACATTGGGTGTTTGTGTAATTTCTCAAACATGAGGGGTATTTGTGTAATTAGATCATACCTCTGGGTGTTTGTGTAATTCTCCCTTTCTTTTTTAAAATTCTCAAATCACTAAATAAAAAATCAGATTTTATTCGACAATATGAGCTTGTCATCACGATTCAAACCAAGACCAATCATTCTATCTATTACTATATTAAAAGCAAACCCTCCCTCCACCCTCACATATTTTGACGGTTGTTGTACCAAATTATTAGTTTTCCTAAAAATAACCCTAACTCCATTCATTTCTAACAATTCAAAAAGGATAAAATAGTAATTGCCTTTCATCCCACTAACCCACTAACTCACTTTCTCACTAATATTGTAATTGCACTTCTCTCTCCGTGTATGTCTATTTTTAAATATAAAGAAATAAAAATAATATGTATACTTTGTAAATTTTACACGCGCTCCCGCGTATGCTTTGGTGACTAGTTATATTAAAACAAAACGCATCTTCAGATGTTGAAGTATGAGCATCTGTTATATATTTACTCTGGTTACAGTTAGGGGCATATCCATTTGAGGGCTAGGGAGGGCTTACCCTCCCAAATTTTTTGAGCCTCACTGTTATATTATTATATGTATACATATATATAAATTTAGAAAAAAAACCTAATTAACAACAACACAAATGAAAATTTTCATCCTCCTCAACATTGGATAATGAAATAAAACAATAAAACTCGTTATCATTAAAAATATAATAATCACTAAAAGCCAAAAAAAACTAGGTCAAAAAATAAAAGTACTTATCATATATTGTGTGAAAATATTTATTAATCTACATAAAAACGTATCTCCAACTCTTATTTAATTGATATTTTTTAATGATTATATATGATTCACCATATAGCAATATTTTTACTTGTTTCCATTTATTTTTAAAAAAAATTCTATATTGAATAATATGAAATACTTTTTTATTGAACACAAATTATTTTTCACATTGTTGGTGTGTATTTTAACTTTGTCATTATCAAGAACAAAATATCTTTTACATAGTCTCTTATTTTAAATGTGACTTATGTCCTTATATACGTAGATTATACATAAGTTAGCACAATGCAAATTAGAATTTTGAATACGCGACTGGTTATAGTTTTATTTCGAAGGCGAAAAACATGACACTTACGAGAGGCCGAAGAAAAAACGTTTGGTGTGGTTTGTTTGGGCATCGCGTTCTCATCTTTCAACTTCCGGATCCTCACTAGTTTTGATTGTACAACTCCCATTAAATATTGCCAACCTGCAGAGGGAAGATAATTATACGCCCATCAATTATATAGTCGTCCAACAAAAGATATCCTGGCAATAATTAAGCAAACCAAGATAAAACACAATTACGTTTCCATGATAAACATATAGATGAAGTTAATACAAGTTCTTCCGAGAGAAAGCGCAAATATACCTTTCTTGTAATAAATGATATGAAGGAAAGGAAAAGGAAATCAATTGTAAGATATTGTCTGCAGCATTTTTTATCCTAAATATAGAAAACAATATCGTAGACTTGAGGAGTGAGGACTAGTGGGGAAATTTCTTTTGGGAGAAAAAAAAGAAAAAAGAGGTTTTTCTCCCCGTGGAAGTTGGGGGTCAATACAGAAAGCTCCTCGTAAATTCGCTTTAATTTGTATATATTTGCATGTAAGATGAAGCGTACCGCTCCTTCAAAATATATGTAAAGATACATATAAGTGGAAAATATAAACTATAGTAAATTTGTCGCATCAATCACCTGCTACATACTATAAATGCTCCGTGCTCTATGGTACATATATAGTGTATACAGCATCAAACTATTAGATAATTAGACCAATAAATGGTTGTGTGTGTGGGGGGGTGTGTGTGGGGGGGGGTTTAAAGATGTCTTGTTGCCCTTCCAGAAATAAAAGGCCTATCTCATATATAATTTCTCGAACTTTTCCCATTTAATTAATAGGGTTTTATTTTCGTGGCGGCTCTATAATAAAAGAACATTGTGTCAGTCGAGCTAATTGTGGCCTATGAGCTTGTACGACAATCGGAATTCTCTATATGCATGATTGGAGTGAAACTGAGTCCCACAACACACCTCTAGTTTCTAGGTGATAGACACCATGCATGTTCTTAACGGTATTATAGTTCTTTTTTAATCCTTGACCCAATACTAAATAATTAGAATAAACCTAAAAAATGATAAATACGCGTTGACTAGGAGGTCAATGTTAAATGCGTTCCTTTCTGCTTTAGTTATCTGCTGCGGTATCATAGAGAGTGAACAGCAGTACTTAACCCTTTATTGAGATTGGAATAAGTTATGAATGTGTAAACCAAATATATATAGAGTAAATAAAATATTAAAGACGCGTTATGGCTAGCCATTAAAAGCAATATACTACTTTGCACGTATAACTATCCAGATCTATATAAAACTAAAGAAACTGAACTCGGGTGTGCCATATTTCTTATATGACATGCGACATTGCCACCAATAAGTCAAGAGAGAAACCAGATAACATGTTCAACCTTGAGTTCGATGAGGGATGTCTGAAGTCGAGCCTGAGAACTCTATTCGATTCTCAGTCTGAGGTTAAGATACACTTTGACCTTGAAGTTGAGTCTGAGAGGCTTGTTCGAGTCAGAGATCGAAGCTGAGAGTTGTGTTCGACTCTAAAGTGATCCATATTCGACCCTAAAGTCGAGCCTGCGAACTGTGCTTAATCTTAAATTCGAGTATTAGAGCTATGTTGGACTTTGAAATTGAGCTTGAGAGTTGTGCTTAACACTGATGAGCTCGAGTTTGGAAGATTTCTTTGACACTAAAGTCGTTCCTAAGAGATGTGCACAACCTCCGTAATATAAACAAGTTTGTTCGACCTCAATTCGACTTAGGGGTCCAATTCACCATAGAATCAACCCTTAAGGGTCCAATTCAACCTTGGGTCGACCATGGATGGCTTAGCTCGAACTAGAGAGTCATGTTCAACCCTAGGTCCCACCATGAAAACACAAATTTAACTATGTTCAATGTAATAAAACTTTGATGATCAAATAAATCTAATTAATATTCACACCAAATTATTCATTGGGAATCACAGAGCAAACCAATAAGTACCGCATATCATGAACAAAAGAAGGTACGGCATTTTTACTATTTACTATAATGAATTCGACCAAGTCAACCTAGTCGATCAACATTGCTCACCTTGTTTGATTGTAGATCGATCATGACGACTGATTGACCACCTTCCTCACTTAGACATTGGAGGGTCGACACTAGATCAACCACGGCTTAGCTCACCTGTTACATTTGAGTGCATGTTACTCAACGTCTAGAGTACTCTAACATGACATGGATTAGTCTAACGCTAAAGGTCAAGATAGTCATACAAATTCCATTAGTTGCACCGTATGTGGAGAAATCAATGATAACATTGAGTTAGAACACAATGCCTGCATAAAATAATTTGAAGACACTATATTTGTTTCAAAGTGATTATATTGTGTTCTAATTAGTATAATTATCATGTTGAATTTTTAATGAATGTAACAATACGAGTATTATACAATATGAATGCGGCGATACGAGAATTTCAATGATGTTGGATATGTTACTTCATGATTCGCTTACTTATTAGTTATGTATTATTTTAAAGATCAACCTCCAATACATGTAGATTAAAATACAAACACAAAACCATAAAAATGAAATAGTTAGTAATTATTAGTAATTAATTAAAAGATGCCTATAATCTTGGACTCAGGTGGTGTTTGCAAATGCTTATAAACGGAGGTTGTTGGTTTTTGCAACCGCAAAAGCACATTTTTAGTGTTTGGAACACTGACTTTTGCTTCTCCTTGTCTAAAAAAAAAGTCAAAAAAAGCACAAGCCGCAAAAGCATGCCCAGGGGTGCTTCCTCAACTGCTTTTGGAATTATGTTATTTTTTAAAGGTCTTTAAATAGAAAAGTTACTTCTCATTAATTTTTGCAAACACCTAATTAATGATTTAAGTTGCTTTTTTAAAATATTTGCAAACACTCCCGACTTTTTGCTAAAAGTCACTTAAAGTGACTTTAAGCAAAAGTAGTGAACAAGCTCATTTTATAAGCATTTGCAAACACCACCTCACTATCTATAATATGGGCCAAGATCTAATCAACAGTAAACTCTGGACTTAGAAGAGCCTATTGCTTAGATCCAATGAGCAATTTCCTCTTGGACTGATGTCATTTGTATTTATGGGCTTAAATAGTTGTAATGTTTCTTTTGATGAATACAAATTTTTGGAATATGTCAGGCCTAATTTTGAACAAAACATTATATTTGGGCCTTTCTCTGAACTTAGTATTGTTTTTCATAATTACATATAACCTTTTATCGTTATGCATTAGAAAAATGGTCTTAGCAATTCCAAGTGACCGGATTCTGTTATTATCGGAGTCGTGATCCCAACTGGTGTTAGAAATTTTGTTTTAAAGGAAAAACACTAACTTTTGATGATTATATATATTATAAATACGGAACAACGTCCTTCTCACATGTTTATTACTTGTTAAAAATATTTTCTTTATATATATATATATATATATATATATATGTGTGTGTGTGTGTGTGTGTGTGTGTGTATGTGTGTGTGTGTATCAGTTTATATATTCTTTGCAATACTATGAACTGTATCAAAATTAGATAAAAAGTCACTTTTATAATATAACACGATTTTAAAGCGAAATGAGAAGTGAAGAAGGAAGAAAAAAAAGCTAGCTACAAATTACAATATGTGTTAGCAATTACATATTAATTAATCCATGAGGCTCAAAGAGGAATTCAGATAAATTAAGTTAGAGCAAAAGTTCAATAGTTTTTCCAGTATTATATTGGTGGCGTCTCCTTCGTGTAAAAGGAAGAAAGACATGGAAAGAGTCGAGTGATTATGTCACGAGTAACGTATTCAATATACTATATATTACTGATTTAAATAGAGTTACGTGCTCTTCCAGCTAACCGACATTAACCATCAATAAACTTATTCTATTTCTCTCTGTCGACTATTTTCTTCCCAGTTTTCTTAAGATATATATACACACACACATAGTACAAAGTCTATTTTATTATAAAAGTACATGGAGAAAACTCCTTGTGCTATATATACAGCTGGAATAACGAGTAATTTATCTAAAGTTAATTAACCCTTGCTATTAGGAAAGATCGAGCAGGCAGATGTCGTTAACTGTTCTTCCCAAAACATTAACATCGACGTCTATTGTTTGTGCTAAGCACGTTGAACCGAATTAGGTGACTTCAATAAATCAACAACAAAAAAAAAAAGGAGGATTAGATGATCTAATGCAGATGTGATAGACGGCAAAGAGAAACCTTAAAGTAATAATAAAAAGAAAAAAGTCAAATCAAGGGTCCACAAGATCTCTCTTTTGGTAGTTTCCTTTTTGTCATGCATAGTCACATGACTCTCACATCAATGACGGCCATCTTTTAATAGGGGGAATTAAACTAATATAATATGCACATTATTTTTCTTTCTCGAAGTAAATGTTGGGAGGGCCATTAGACTCGCTACTGAACTTCAACAATGTGTTCGTTGACTGGATTTCTAAAGTTTTGGAGATTTGAGAACTAGATTTGTGTGTTTTACGAGAATTTTAGGTTGATTACTCATGGAATAGTCTCTCAAAAAGAATCAAAATTTAAAAGTTAGATTGATTTTATATATATATATATATATATATATATATATATATTCTTCTAATGCACAACCAATCACCCTTTAAAGAAAGAGTAAATTGGTTTCTAGGCTAGCTCATATCTAAATGAATCATCAGATTAATGAATCAACTTCCCGTCATCTTATCCTTTGGGCGCCTAGAATTACCAACTTTCAGGTACACAGAATCGTGCCGCGTGTAAGGTTTACAAGTTAAAATAAATTAAGCCCATGATTATCAGTACTTGATTACGGTTAAGTCTGATTGTATATGGTTCAAAAATAAGACCTCATGCATACAACTGTGAGTACAATTATAACAATTAAAATGCGTAGCTTTTGATTACGGCGTTCTCATTCGTGGATCATGCCCCGTAATTTTATATATATTAATGACCTTTTCCTAGCTATGACTGTTGAACAAATCCGGAAATGGTAAATATTGTATATATGAGAAACTTTATTAAATGACTAATTAACCCTCTCTCGCTATGCATCAACACTATAAATACTAGTGAACTCGCATGCAATTTTATCCAAAAAAAACTCTAGTCTTCACTATTCTTTAATTTATATAAGTACTAATGGCGTCCAAGGGATACGTTGCAGAAAAATTAGGGGTGGGAAATGGATGTTATGCCTCTAGTCCTTCTGAAAAGAAATCAAACACAAAAGCTCACACAGATTCAGTTTTTGGCCATTCAATTGGTCGTGATCAAGATCTTAGTACTAGCATAAAATCAAGAGGTACTACTCGTGGTAACGCATCCGATTATCTCTTTAGCAGCAAAGGTACAACTCAAACTGGCCACTCCAAGTCCAATCGCGATGGAACTCATCTCTGGTGATTCAAACTCGTAATTTCTAGATTCATAGATGAAACATTTTATTGATGGATTGCGCTTCGTCCTCATCAAATCATTTACTCTATATATATGTTTATATACATGTTACGGTTGTAGATATGTGTGTTTTTGTTTAGTATATATCGTACTTTTTAATAATTTTAGAATTACAATATAAATAGATCGGTTACATCGATCTATGGTTTGTTGTGTGTATATAGTACTGCAGGTGCTTTTGTTTGATGCTTCACCATGTATATATGCCGACGCTTGATGTATAATATTGCTCAGTTGTTTTGACCGATTAGCTCGTGTATAGCAATAATGTTGATTATCATTCTCGGACTTTTATTTCAATTGTTGTAGAATTTTTGCTACATGCGATTTATTTCCTTCCGTACGACATCATTACGTGGTCAACTAACTCACCGACCTCTATTGCCTTCGAGGCAAAAATGATTTTAATTTAATCAATTAAGTCGTCCCCAATGGAATCTTTTTGTTCAACATCTAGATTTTGAAATTTTAATGCATATCATGACTATGTTCTTTGAATCTGGGATTATGATCCCAACATCGTGCAGTAGTTAGATTGATTGTACAATTATCTTTTATCTACATAACTAAATATAAATATATATTTAATATAATAAATATTATATATATGTCATTTTATGGATTTATTTAATATATATATATATATACTAAACTAAAATATTTTGTAAGTTTATGACTGATTATACCAAATAAAATATATTTTTATTTCTGAAACCATATAGAGAAACTTAAAAAGTTTTCTATGCGCAACTTAGAAAATGAGAAACTAATCTCATAAGTTATATACATGTATGACTTTTTTTTTGTAGTATAAATCGATATTATTGGTGAAGGTATGATTGCGCGATGTATATTAATTATAAAACAATATTATCGTCATAGTCAAGTTGCAATTTCGGACAGCCAAAGGGATATTGTTTGAGGCAATCAAAGAAAGTCAAAATAAAAAATATCGAATAATATTAGGACAACACACACGTGCAGAAGATCTCCCTTGTGTCAGTTTGGTCGCCAATCATCGTGCATGCTTACATCTACGATTGTCATTTCTGAAAAATGCTGATTCAACTAATTATATAATAATCTGATGGGTTATAAATATATTCATTAAATCATAGTATGCAATTAATTAACGAGGAATTGTTTGGGAAAGTTAACGAACCTTGGGGTTAAGTAAACTATTTAGACCACATTTTCAAACCATGGAAAGAAAAGCCTCTTACATTTTATTCTTAGCGTGCGAGGTTAATTAATTGGATATATCGTGATTGCAGCAAAATATGACTGATTCAGAAATGAGTCACATACAGCTAGAGGCCTAGAATTTAATGGACGACGTAATAGTATTCACATCTGACGTTCACCTAGAACTATTGTTGCATTGAAATGCCAATATTGACTTTTTGTGTAACTAATTGGCATCATCATCAGATGACGGAAATTTTGATTTTTGAAAGAATGAAAGTTGATCTCTTTCGACTTTCCCAAAATGCATACGTGATCATTCATTTCTAAACTCAAAAGAATGCTACATTGATGAATGATGATGTATTTTAAATTGGCCGTTTTCTAGTTTACTTTGTGCCTACTACTTACTATTGATGTCTAGCATACTATAACGGAATTTTTATTCCAATTCAAAAGGTGTAGTAGGGTATTTGTTAGAGGGAACTTTTACAAAGGTAACTACGACTCTAGGGGTAATTATATTTATATTCCTTGAGCTGGTATAGTTTATGCAAATCATATTTAAGATTTAAATGATTATAGAGACTCTTGCGGCTTGTACGTTTACACTAAAAGCTAAACACATTCATTAAAAAATATATTTTTATCTTTTATTAACTTTGAGTAATTCAAATATAATATCCTAAAATATGTGAAAACGAAAATTTATTTTCTTGTTGGTTAATCCAACTTCAGCGGGTAAAATTCATTTAAAAAAAAAAAAAAAAAAAAAGTAAAAGACCTACCCCGTTACCCAACCTTACATGAGCTTGCAAAGCATATATGTTTTTATTTTTTCCTTACTTTTTTACTATACTTCCTTTTAGTAATATTTTATATAAGTTAGGAATTAGTACAATTAGAAAGAAATGTAAATATGACTTAATGTCAACTTAGTTGTAATTCTACTTTTTCATACTTAAATTTCTTATTTTACACTTTTTAAAGAACAGGAAGACAGAATAAAATCCCTAATTACAGAGTAATTCTCTGTTATTTACTATTATAACCTTCTAAACTTATTATCCCTTTTTAATATCCACCTATAACAAGTAGAACTTTTGGAAACTTAGTTTAAAGATTCCTCTCTCTAATTTATGAAATGGAAATATTATCTTTCTTTATTATAAAAATAGTTAATAAATAATATATGTAACTGAATACAGTTACTTAATAAAATCTAATTAATATTCTATTCTTTGACATATTTCTTCAAAATTTTGGTTTCTACAATTACAACTATATAACTTTAGAAAACTATTTTGGCAAACTTTTCTTGTGAAAACTTGTGGTGAATTGGATTTATTTTTGTTCGTAAATACACATTTTAATGCATATCGTAAGCCCTTTCATCTGCGTCAGCTAAGATCAAATCGCCTGTTGTGCACTGAGAATTTCCTTTCAAACGTGTATGTCCTTGTCGAAAAGGGTGCCGAAAAGCACAAAAGACCCACTTTTTACATACGCCCACAAAAGCTTATCATCTCACTCACTTCTCGTTCTGTCCAAGCTTTCGATGTCTTTTTGTAAGTAGATTTCACCCGAGTTCCAATTGAGGATCGGAAGCGTCCCGTGGTTTGGTTTAATATTGACTTCCAAGGATAGTATACAGAAACTACTAAACATTTAGTTGTTGTTGAACTTACTTTTTTTTTTTAATCTTTGCTTTTTTGGTTCACATAGTTCCACCTATAGTCAGTCAGCTAGGAATTCTTCTTTTGAAGTTTGCACTACAAATTGCAAGGTCAGTCCTTAGAACAAATAATTTGCTTAATTACATTTAATATATATATATATATATATATATATATATATATATATATATATATATATATATATATATATATATATATATAATCATCAAAGATAACATTATTAAGATAAGATAATGACACGGGAGTTAAAAACTGACAAATGATTAGTTTCTAATTTTTTATGACACGTAGAACCTAGAGATGAGCTCGTAGTTCAATTCCTAGATTTTGTCAAGTGTTCCATTTGGGTTCCGGCCCATTACCAATTTGGGCTTTCTTTTCCAAATCGTAGTTACCAATTTCGTCTCACCTCTGCACACAATTGCACAACCGAATCTACATCATATACCAAACATGCAGATTGTAGAGAATTAGAGGATCATTCTGTAATTTACCAGTTTCAGTTTGTTAAGTTAGTTACGGTTTTACTTTCCCGCCAGTTTTCTGTTTTAGCTGTTAAGTTGTTTTAGTTTGTATATATTCTGTTTTCTTCTCTTGTAATCGATCATATGGAATAAACACTCAGTACTATATTTTACTTTTTACTCTTTCTCTCTTGATGAGATTCAACATGGTATCAATCGCCGGTTGATTTTTTTTTTATTTTTGCTTCCGTTCATTCATCGCCGATCATCTTCTCCGATCGTCGTTATTTTTTACCGATTGTTTTGTGGTGATTTGCTGTAATCATCATTTTTCCTCTGTTTTTCATTGATTTGTTCAATGTCGAACCCTAATTTGGACGTGAATTCACCTGCTACGGCTCAGAATGAGCGATCTACTACTGGATCCTTAAATCTGCAAGGATCGGATCATCCTGGCATGAATCTTACTACGGTTCCATTAATCGGAATACAAAATTATCTCCCTTGGAGCAGATCGATAAAACTTGCGCTCGGAGCTAAGCGTAAATTAGGATTTATCACTGGAGTGTTGGTGAAACCTGCAATCACTCATCCAGATCATGAGGATTGGGTGAGAGTGGACTGTATGGTTATGGCGTGGATTCTCAACTCAATTTCAAAGGATTTAGTCGATGCGTTTCTCTATGCTAACTCAGCTGCTGATCTGTGGAAACAATTGGAGTCACACTATGGACTCAATAATGGCCCTCTCATGTATCAGTTGCAACGAGAAGTTGCATCTATTTCACAAGGTGCGTCTTCAATCTCTCACTACTATACCAAACTGAAGAAGCTATGGGATGAACTTAGTTGTTTGATGCCTGCTATTGCATGTCATTGTGAAGCAGTGAATATCTGTACTTGTCAGATTGCACAGCATTCCTTAGATGCTGTGTCTTTAACTAGGCTAATGCAGTTTCTGATGGGTCTTAATGACTCTTATGATGCTATAAGGAGTCAAATTTTGGGTGTGGAACCTCTGCCACTTGTTGAAAAGGCTTATGCCATGGTATTATGTGTGGAGAAGCAAAAAGAGATTCAATATGCTATAACTGATCACTCAGAGAATTCTGCTATGTTTGTTAGATCACAAAATCAGAATACTTCTAGGCCTTCTCCATATCAGGTTAAGGATTATAAAAGAGCTAATGCTGATAGGTTTTGTGAGCATTGTAAGAAAAAGGGACACACACAGGACACTTGCTTCAAACTTGTTGGTGTTCCTGAATGGTATAAGGATTTAAAGGACAAAAGAGGTGCCAATCCTTCAAGAGGATTTGCAAATGCTGTAGATACTGCTTCAGAGAGTGATTACTCTGCTCCACCTTTTCCTTCTAATGATAATGGTGTTCTACAGCCTCCATCTGAGAAGTTTCAGCAGGATTTTTTCAAAATGATGAAGTCATTTATGCAGCAGGATCCCTTCAAGAACACCACTTCTTCAGATGCTGGCAGAGTTAACTTTGCACACATGGGTGACTTTGCTGGTACTCATCTTAGCCTATCTTCAGTTCATAACATTAAGGCTGGTTCTTGGATTATTGACTCTGGTGCTTCTAATCATATGGTTATCAATAGAAGCTATTTTTCTAAGTGTACAGCTCCTACACTTCCCACTCCTGTGTTCTTGCCTGATGGATCAATTAAGATGGTTAAACATATTGGTGATGTCCACTTAACTACTCGGTTATGTTTAAACAGTGCCCTTCATATACCTGACTTCAAATTCAACTTGATCTCTGTCTCAAAACTTTCAAAATTTGCCAACATTAAACTCTCATTTGTTCCTGACTACTGTGTTTTACAGGACCTACTGAATGATGAGGTCCTTGCAGTGGCTCAGCAGATTGGAAACCTTTACATCCTGGATCCATCTGCACTTCTCTCTTTACCAAATGTATCTGTTACTTCTTGCAATAATGCATTATCTCATGCTTTAGCTTCTGTCCCATTACATAAACATGTACCTGTTGATGAACTCAATCTTTGGCATTTGAGATATGGTCATGCCTCAATAAAAGCATTGAAACATTTGGATTTCTTGTCTTCTTTTAGCTCTTCTCTTGACAATTTGTCACATTGTTCCACTTGTCACAAGGCAAAATACCACAGAAGCTCTTATCCTATAAGCACTTCAACCACTAATTCTCCTTTCCAACTGTTACATATTGATCTCTGGGGTCCCTACAGAATTCCTACAGTTTCTAATGCCCATTACATGCTCACAGTGGTTGATGATTACACAAGGGCCACCTGGACTTTTCTCTTACAAAATAAAACTCAAGTTCCTAGCAAATTAGCTCATCTCTTCACATTCATCCATACTCAGTTTCAAGCTAAAGTTATCACTGTCAGGAGTGACAATGGCACAGAGTTTACCAGCAAAACTTGTCAGGATATCTTTGATTCACTGGGCATCTTACATCAAAAATCCACTCCCTACACACCTCAACAAAATGGAATTGTTGAGCGCAAACACAGGCATCTTTTACAGGTCACCAGGGCTCTACTCTTTCAGGCTGACATGCCTCTCTCATTCTGGGGTCATGCCATCCTCATGGCTACTTACTTAATCAATAGAACACCTACACATATACTGAATTGGAAGTCTCCTTTTGAGGTTCTTCACTCTAAGGAACCTGATATTTCTAGACTTAGAGTATTTGGTTGCTTATGTTACTTTGCCAACACTGCTCCTCAAAAGGACAAACTGAGCTCCAGGGCTTTCAAAGGTTGTTTCTTGGGATACTCTACTGGACAGAAAGCTTTCAAAGTTTTTAGTTTTGATCATCATAAGGTGTTTATCACCAATGATGTTACTTTTTATGAAAATTCTTTTCCTTTTACTTCTTATGTTTCTGATTCCACACTCACTCCTTTGCCTTCTATTCCTCTTATTTCTTACTCTGAATTTTCTGATTCTCCCATTTCAACTCCTCATTTTCTGAATCAGATTGACTTAAATCAACCTGATTCTCCTGAACCTTCTCCTTCTTCTTCTACTTCTCCTTCTTCTTCTTCTTCTTCTTCTTCTTCTGATTCTGTTTCTGGCTCTATTATTCCTTTTGACACTGATCCTGTTCCTTTACCTCCAGTGTCTTCATCTTCTTATCTTAGACGCAGTAACAGAATCTCCTCTCTTCCTCCTCATCTAAAGGATTATCTTCTCACATGTACCACTAATCCTTTTCACAGTTCTGTATCACCACAGAACTTCTCTTCACCTCACTTTCCTCCTACTTTTCCCTTCATTTCCACTCCACACTTCTCTCCTTCTTACACTCAGTTCCTAGCTAATGTCACACTGATTTCTGAACCAACATGTTACTCTCAAGCTAGCAAAGATAAGAATTGGCAAGAGGCTATGAAGCTTGAACTAGATGCTTTGGAGGCAAATAACACTTGGGATTTGGTTTCCCTTCCACCAGGCAAGCATCCTATTGGTTCTAAATGGGTATTTAAGGTCAAACTGAAGCCTGATGGCTCCATTGAGAGATATAAAGCTCGATTGGTGGCAAAGGGTTTCAATCAGGTTTTTGGTTTGGACTACACTGATAGTTTTTCACCTGTTGTCAAGTTGGTCACTGTTAGAATTCTTCTTGCTGCAGCTTCAATGCATAATTGGCATCTTCACCAACTAGACATCAATAATGCATTTCTTCATGGCTTTCTTGATGAAGACATTTATCTCACACCCCCTGCTGGTTATTCTAAAGCCATAAAAGGTCAGTTTTGCAAGTTAAACAAATCACTTTATGGACTTAAACAAGCTTCTCGCCAATGGAATTTGGAATTCACAAAGTGCCTCATTGCATATGGTTTCATTCAATCTTCAGCTGATACTTGTTTGTTCACAATGGGTTCTGGTTCTTCCTTTGTTGCTCTTCTGGTATATGTGGATGATGTTTTAGTTACTGGTCCTTCCATGCCTCTAATCAATGACATCAAACACCATCTGCATCAGGCCTTCACCATCAAAGATCTTGGACATGCCAAGTACTTCCTGGGTCTGGAAATCCTTAGAACCTCTTCTGGAATGTACATTCATCAAAGAGGTGCCAATCCTTCAAGAGGATTTGCAAATGCTGTAGATACTGCTTCAGAGAGTGATTACTCTGCTCCACCTTTTCCTTCTAATGATAATGGTGTTCTACAGCCTCCATCTGAGAAGTTTCAGCAGGATTTTTTCAAAATGATGAAGTCATTTATGCAGCAGGATCCCTTCAAGAACACCACTTCTTCAGATGCTGGCAGAGTTAACTTTGCACACATGGGTGACTTTGCTGGTACTCATCTTAGCCTATCTTCAGTTCATAACATTAAGGCTGGTTCTTGGATTATTGACTCTGGTGCTTCTAATCATATGGTTATCAATAGAAGCTATTTTTCTAAGTGTACAGCTCCTACACTTCCCACTCCTGTGTTCTTGCCTGATGGATAATTTACCAGTTTCAGTTTGTTAAGTTAGTTACGGTTTTACTTTCCCGCCAGTTTTCTGTTTTAGCTGTTAAGTTGTTTTAGTTTGTATATATTCTGTTTTCTTCTCTTGTAACCGATCATATGGAATAAACACTCAGTACTATATTTTACTTTATACTCTTTCTCTCTCGATGAGATTCAACACAGATCCTCATCGATATTGCCTTCTTTTGAGTATATAGTAAAATAATTTCAGGTGTAGGCGTAATAAAACGATTTATATCAAGTGACTGAGCGTGTTTTTTTTCTTTGAAACAAAAAAAAAAAAAAAAAAAGCACTTTATAAGCTTGGGCTTTAGATGAGACTAAAATTCAACTAGGCTGCAACTAACAATTTGGTGTAAAGTGAAACACCTCAAGAGAAATAACTAATAGAATCCATTAGCAAAGCACTATCCTTTAGGTTTCGACATTAATTTTTTGGAGTAATGTGATTTGAAATGAAGACTATTTTTAATCTGATCGTGGTAGAAGACGTTTCCCTACGCTACAATGTCCTGTCCCATACATATAGTGAGTAAATCGTTACACAATAGAAAAGGTTATTGTTCCTTCTTATTATTTCTGTTTGTAATTAAGTGTAGAAATCTCATGAAGTCCATTTATCCATCTCCTTAATAAGGTCATATTAAGCAGAATATTAGTTTGTTTAATTTGTGTAATATGCCAATGTGTGTTTGACAATTAGTATTATTCTTACTCAAGATTTTACGTGTTAGAACCTCAAATGAATGGTTTATTGCGCTCTATTAGTTGTTAATATCGTATACTGTTGACACACGAGAATAACGAAACAAATTTTATTTATTTCACACCCAAAAAAAGCAAATGACTGTTACATTCTATGAATGAAGGTTCCTGGCTAGGTAAGCAATCGATTGTTCGAGCGAAACAACCAACGACAGCCATATGTACATCGTAGTATAGTAACCAAAAGAGGATACTTCAACGCAATAAACATGACGGGCACACTAGCAAAGAACACTAGAAGAATAGTAATAGCCGCCAGTCCATGTTGATAGAAAAAAAGGCTGCTGAGAAATGTTGCCATCATCGCCATAATCGACACAAAGAGTGCGGCTACTCCGATCACCAACCAAAAAGGCAACGAGTCCAGGAAATCATTTTCTGTAAAACGTGACGTGAGTATGGCCAAAAACATCAACATTGAGGTCAGAGATGATAGAGTCGCTATTGCTTCCGATATAGGAAAAATCATGAATAGTTTTTGGTTCTCTAGAATTGGTGCACCGGAGCTGTCGTAACCACCGGGAACGGTGAAGGCAGTTGTGAACACCACGGTGGCGATGAGCATTGTGACGAGCATGCATGATTTGGCGGTTTGTTTCATCAACTTTTCTCCTTGTTTCATCAAGTCTTTGTGTTCCTCCAAAAATAAGTCATAAGGGGTTTGTCCGTTGTAGTTCTTCATGTTTCTATACGAGGGTTGAACGATCTTTTCAACTTCCTGATAGATTTGCATGGCATATAGTTTATTAATCCAACAATGCATCAAAATAATTCCTGTGATAGTTTGGAAAGAATTGCAACATCTCTATGATAGTTCGGAAATTGCAACATCTCCTTAGCATATATATATAGTTGTCTTGTGTGCCAGTCTGTATGTGTAGTTGCGATAGTACTGGTACGTACGTGTCCTCAGTTACGTGCTCAAAATAATTAAAGAAAATTGAGAAAATCAAATAAGATTTATGTGTACCTTGTACCATAAAACTTCTCTTTGCATCTGAAGAGCTGCCCCTGGAATATTATTTAGCTGAGTCTGAGGAGCTAACTTGGCTGCTAAATGCAACATGTTATTTCCATCAGTATCTATATATGATGCTATCAGATCTTTGACACCCCTTAACTCGTATACAAGATTGAATGCTTGAACATAGCGATGCAAAACTGCAATGTGAAATATGCTATTTTTCTTGTCGTTCACTTTGTACACAAAATCAGGATGACGACGAATCAGCTCCACCAGGAATTCATCGTTTCCTGATTCTGCGGCTGCAAATAAAAGCTTTGAAGTACTGTTTCCGACAACCTGTTGATTCTCAATGTCTTCTTGACGCACAACGTGATCCCAAAGACAACCAAGCAATGTATACGCATCACATTCTTCTGAAAGTTTTTGAGGTTCCAACTTCACGAATGATAGTACTGGCAAATATATCAAACTAATTAGTTAACGTCCAAAAAAAAAAGAACTAGTAAAAGTAACAAATAATTGGATATATTTGGACTACTAACTTGTGCTGGCAATATTATTGCCCCAGGGTCCTTGTTGATTGCTACCACAAAACGCTGAAGGGCTTCGTGCAAGAACTTCTAAAGGTGTTTCACCATTGCTGTCCTCAACTACAGCTAACATGTTGTTCTGATCAACAATGCTCATGGCTAAACCAGTTGAATTTCACAAAATGAGCCTAAATAATATTTATATATGTACCAACACTTTCTCAAATTTCAATCATACTGATGTGCTACATTATATACATATATATATATATATATACATATATAACACATTAAGTTGCAAAGATTCAAAATCTGAATTCAGTATAATTAACGAGTCAAAGCATGTTGGAGAATATACATTAATATAACAAATGCCAATAATCACTATAAGCTTCAACTTTTAAATGAGACAACAATTCAATAAAGCAATAATACGTAATATCAGTTCTAAGGCAAGGGATCAGTAACGTTACCAAACAATCCCGATTCGATGGCGGTTGTGAGGAGTGCGATTTGATCACTTGTACTCCAAATTCCAAATCCAGATAAAGGAAAAAGATAGTCCGCCATGTCGTTATGCCCCAATAGTGCCGCAATATAAAGTGGTGTAACAGATTCACTACCATGGATCAATGGTAACTTTTTGTTCTTATCAACCAACAGTTTAGCAATACTAACATGTCCTGCTGCAGCGGCAAAACTCAGTGCAGTGCTTCCCTTTTCATTCGGAATCTCCAAGTCAGATTCTTCTAATTTTTCCAATAAATTAGTGACAAAAGTTGAATGTCCTTCAACAGCTGCTAGATGCAGTGCAGTTTCTCCTCCTTCGGTTATTCGAGCTTTAGCCAAATCAGAATCTTTGGAGAATAATTTTTCAGCAGTTTGCCAGTCACCTTTTAAGGAAGCTTTGTGCAATGGAACACATTGATTGAGATATCTTTCTCCTGTTGTGACGTTACAACAAGTTAAAAAGTATTAATGTTAGCAACTGAATTTGTCTGAAACTTAATCCAAATATAGGGTTGTTGGTGCAACACTTCCTATGTTCTTTAACTTACACAATGTCTAATTTGCTTCTTTTTGTTGTGTTTATTTAATATAACACGTATGTCAGATCTAATTATCATTTGAATTTCCTTAATTTGCCTGTCGAAGAAAGAGTTGAATAAAGTCATCAATTAACGTATGTTAATTAATTAATTAGCTCTTCAATTAGGCTGGCTTATATATAGTTACGGGTACTCTGAAAAGTAATATTTTAAACGTGCATATTGGAGTCATTGAATGTAATATATATTATCCCTTCTTAAAATGTATTCTGACTTCTTAATTTTTCATTGCTATTGTTAATTGTATATCTTATTCAAAGATTAAGTTTTGGATGAGCTATACAAATTGCATGAGCTGATCATCACTGGACCATCTTGCTAGTGGCGCTTATTTGAATAGTATTAATACTCTGTGAAAGATCTAGTACGTACTCTGCAGCTAGCTAGCATCAATGAACCATAAATAGAGAAGAAAACAAGTAAACGAGAGTCAATAGTGGCGAAATATTCTTTTGAAAAAGAAAAACAAAAGACCGATCGATGTGCAAGTTGGGGGTCAATCCCGAAACCTCCTAGTAAATTTGCTCTTTTTGTCCCATGCACCAAATTTCCTCTGCATATGCTATATAGTAATACATCATAATTACATTGAGCACAAAAGAGATCAAGTCCTTATTTCTCTCTCTCTCTCTATATATATATATATATATATATATATATATATATAGTGATTGATTTGGAAATATTTGTCGCATTTATCACCTAATACGCGCTAAAATGTCTATATGGTACGAAGTTATCTGATTAGATCCCAATGAATCGTGGAGAAAATATATCTAGTAATTGCCCTTCCAGAGATAAAAGGCCGAGCTTCGATCTATATATGCAAATTATACATATATATGTTATTGGCCTGTCATAGAATTTCTCGGCTTTTTAACTCCCATTACATTGCATGGTCGTGGCGCCATAATAGAAAACTAATTCCGCATCGATCAATAGGTAAGTCTGGAGAGAGAGTACTGAGCCCACAACATATATATATAAAAGTCTTGCATGCACCACTAGATATCATGCACGTACGCATGTAACTCTTAACTATCAATGCAAAATAATCCGAATATGCGTAATAATAATTAACATGCGTGGACTACGAGGTCAATGTTTAATTCATTGTTTCTGCGTTAGTTACCTACTGTAATATTCATCTTGACTGAATAATGTCGAAACTATGGTACAGAGATGAGATTAACATGAATTGAACAAACGCCATTGTTGTGATCGTGAGCTAAAATGAGAGCAAAAGAGAATTGAAAGATTGAATCTTATTGAGTAAGCCACAGAATGAATTGAGTACAACTGAAATGTGAAATATATACAATGCAGTTAACACTAACTAACGGAGCTAACGTCTAACTGAAACTAACTAACGGAGCTAACAGACGGTTAAATAACTAACTAATAATTTGAGTGCTAACACTCCCCCTCAAGAGGAGTGTGGATGTCCAACACACTCATCTTGGATAAAAGAAAATGAAACTGTGAAGACCCCAGAGGTTTGGTGAATAAATCGGCCACTTGATTCATGGTGGAAACATGGAGAGTGTGAATTATCCCTGATTGGATGCGTTCGCGAATGAAGTGGCAGTCTATTTCCACGTGCTTGGTGCGTTCGTGGTGTATCGGATTGGCGGCAAGGGACAAGGCAGCTTGGCTATCACAAAAGATTGTAACTGATTTGAGAGTGCAACCAAAATCAGAGAAGAGTTGAAGAAGCCAAACAGATTCAGCAGCTGATGCAGCGAGTGCTCTATATTCTGCTTCAGCAGAGCTTCTCGAGACCGTTGTTTGCCTCTTGGATCGCCAAGAGATGATGGAACCACCTAAGAACATGCAATACCCCGTAATGGAACGGCGAGTGTCAATGCAGGCCGCCCAATCTGAGTCAGAGAACCCCTTCAAACGAAGTTCAGAGGTGGAAGAGTAGAATAAGCCTTGTCCTGGTGAGCCTTTGATATACCTCAGGATGCGATGAGCTGCAGCCAAGTGAGTGTGTCCTGGTTTGTCCATGAATTGTGTGAGAGTATGGACAGCGTAGGAGATGTCAGGACGTGTGATGGTGAGGTATAGCAAGCGCCCAACCAAGCGACGGTATGAAGTAGGATCAGCTAAGAGTTGATCATCTGTGCGAGAGAGTTTAACTTTGGTGTCCATGGGAAAAGAGCACGGTTTGCAGCTCAAGAGCTCAGAATCCTCCAATATCTGCAGTGCATACTTGCGTTGACAAACCGAAATTCCTTTAGCTGATCGTGCCACTTCCAAACCGAGGAAGTACTTCAATGCACCAAGATTCTTGATGTGAAACTTATCATCTAAGAATTGTTTCACTGCCTTCACCCTTGACATATCATCACTGGCCACAAGTATGTCATCAACGTACACCAAGAGAATGAGAGTGGAAGTAGGTGTATTGAGGGTGAATAGAGAATAGTCGGCAAGTGATTGAGTGAAGCCATAATCAAGGAGGGCAGTGGTTAGTTTGTGAAACCACTGTCTGCTAGCTTGTTTCAATCCATACAAGCTGCGTAAAAGTTTGCAAACCTTTTGCTCCCCCTCTTTGGCAAATCCAGGTGGTATACTCATATACACTTCCTCATTCAAATCACCATGTAAGAAGGCGTTATTGACATCTAGTTGCTCCAAAACCCAACCCTTAATGGAGGCTAGTGCAATAAGGCTTCTAATGGTGGTAAGTTTAGCTACAGGGGAGAAGGTTTCTTCATAATCTAGACCTTCTTGCTGTGTATACCCCTTAGCTACTAGCCTTGTACCTCTCCACAGTACCATCAGCTCTATACTTAATTTTATATATCCATTTGCACCCTATTGGCTTCTTGCCAGGTGGCAAGGATGTAATGATCCAGGTATGGTTTGCCTCAAGAGCATTCATCTCTGTTTGCATTGCAGTAACCCACTTAGGATCAAGTGCAGCTTGTTTGTATGTGTGAGGTTCATCATGAGAAGATACAGCAAGAGTAAAAACTCTATGAGCAAGGGACAATCTGGCATATGTGACAAATTTGTCCAGTGAGTGTGGTGATGTATGATCAACTGGAGGTGGTACTGATTTGGACAAAGCACAGTGATAATCAAGAAGATAACCAGGTTGGAGCCTAGGTCTTGTGGACCTGCGCAAGTCAGCAGGAACAAGAGGTGCAGGAACAAGAGGCAAGGGAGAATCAGGTTCTGGTGAGTGAGGTGGAGAACACTCTGTAGGTGGAAAAAACCTGAACTCATATCTTCTTCTGGTGAGTGAGAAGGAGAGTTGGCTAAAGGAACATCATCTATAGCCAATGGAATAACAACCTCAGGCTGAGACTTGAAAGGATCACTCTCTTTGAAAGGGAAAATATTTTCAAAGAACTGAACATCTCTGGAGTGGAAAATTTTGTGAGCTTCAAGATCATATAACTTGTATCCTTTTGTAAAGGGTGGATATCCAAGAAGAACAGATTTCCTGGCACGAGCATCAAACTTAGAACGATGTGCAACAAGATTTGCAGCATAACAAAGGCATCCAATGACTCTAAGATGATCAAACTTTGGTTCAGTGGAATGAAGAATTTGATAAGGAGACTTGTTGTGAAGCACTACTGAAGGTATTCTGTTGATAATGTGTGTAGCTGTGAGGACACACTCACTCCAAAACTTAAGAGGCAAAGAGGCCTGGAATCTCAAAGCTCTTGCAGTGTTCAATAATGTTCAATAATATCTGGTGTTTGCGCTCAACTAAACCGTTCTGTTGAGGACTATAAGGACAACTTGTTTGATGTATAATGCCCTTCATAGCATAGAATTCAGTCAATATAAACTCTCCACCATTATCAGTTCTAATTGCCTTTATCTTAGAACTGAATTGAGTTTCTATAAGAATGCAAAAATTCTGCAGAAGTGCACCAGTTTCTGACTTATGTTTCATGAGACAAGTCCATGTATATCTTGTAAAATCATCCACTATTGTCAAGAAGTAATGATGTCCACCAATACTAGGTACTGCAAACGGACTCCATACATCACAATGTACCAAATCAAAAGCATGTAAAGTACAAGAAGTACTTGATGGAAAAGAAGACCTCTTATGCTTAGCTAGAGGACAAACTGCACAGACTTTATTACAATTAGAAAGGACACCTGGAATATGGTTCTTCAATAGTGATAATCTCTCAAATGGAATGTGTCCAAGCCTGGAATGCCACAGGTTTGGAACAAGAGTGTTTGCAGAATGACAAATGGACTTGATAGGTGTGGAATCCAGCAGATACAGACCATGACACTCTTTAGCTGTGCCAATCATCTCCAGGGAGTGTTGATCCTGTATCAAACACATATCATGAGTTATGACAAACCTACATGGACCAGATTTTGCAAGTTTACTGGCTGATATGAGGTTCACTTTGAAAGAAGGGACACACAGGACTCCATACAATATCAACTTAGGAGACCATTCAACTGTTCCAATATGTGTGACTGGTACTGAAGTGCCATTTGGAAGATGTACTGAAGTGTAATCAGACTTAGTGACTGCAGAAAAATATGCAGGTGAGCTGACCATATGGTCAGTGGCGCCAGAATCCACAATCCAAGTGTGTTTCCCCTTGAAAGAACCTGTTCTTTCTATCAATCCTTTGAAAGAACCTGATTTATCTAGTAATGAAGAACAGAAAGGTATGCAAATACCTGATGCATTGGCATGATGTTCTGGTATCTGAGAAGTACCAACTGACTGAGCAGAAAGGTTCTGAATCATAGACAAAAGTTGCTGGTACTGATCTCAGATTGCTCCTGTTGTGTGACAGTGAGATGAGCAGAATTACCCTGATAGGGTCCCTGAGGTTTATGCTTGAAACCCGGTGGATAGCCATGGAGTTTGTAACATCTGTCCTTAATATGACCATGATATCCACAATAACTACACAGAGGTCTCTCCTTCCTCTGTCCAGAGTAGTTAGATACATTGTTCTTCTGATTGTAACCATTGTTACCAGACACATGTTTAACATACTGATCACCTTCTTCACTCTCATTATTAGATTGATATATGTGATTGTTCTGAGTATTCATAGCTATAGCTTCAATTTGTGAGTTAGAGTGTGCTACAGATCTCTGTTTCTCATCCTGAACTACCAGTGAAAACACCTGATCAAGAGGAGGCATAGGATTCATCAACAGAATCTGTCCTCTAATGCTTGAAAAACTCTCATTAAGCCCCATGAGAAATTTCATCACCACATTCCTCTCTTCATTTTTCACTACAGATCTCATAGCATCACATACACAATTAACCATAACTCCACATTTACATACAGGCAATGGAGAATACTGGCGAAATTCATTCCATAATGAATCTAATCGCATGAAGTAAGCAGTAACACTCAACTGACCTTGAGATGTTGAGTAAATATCCTTCTGCAACTCGAAGATTCGAGGTCCATTTCCTTGTGAAAACCTTTCACGCAAAATCTTCCACATATCCACAGCAGTGTTAACATATATAATGCACTGAGCAATCTCCTTCGTGCATGAATTCAATATCCACGACTAGATCATCAAATTACACCTCGACCACAAGACATACATCGGATCCGTTGTGGCAGGGATCACCAGAGATCCGTCCACAAACATCAATTTATTTTTCGCACCTAGAGCCATCTCCATTGCTCTGCTCCATGAATGATAATTGTCACCGTTCAAAGTCGGTGAAACCAGCACAGACGTAGGATTATCACTATTATTTATGAAATACGGACTTGAGTTATCATCCGTAGAGTAGATTCGATTTGGCGGAGTAGCCACGGATTCAGCAGACATGATCGGAGAATTGATCGGAAAATGATTAATAAAAAATAACACAAAACAGCTCGATCAATTGATCGGAAAACGCAGCGAAAAATCAGAGTGTAAGCTCTGATACCATGTCAAAACTATGGTACAGAGATGAGATCAACATGAATTGAACAAACGCCATTGTTGTGATCGTGAGCTAAGATGAGAGCAAAAGAGAATTGAAAGATTGAATCTTATTGAGTAAGCCACAGAATGAATTGAGTACAACTGAAATGTGAAATATATACAATGCAGTTAACACTAACTAACGAAGCTAACGTCTAACTGAAACTAACTAACGGAGCTAACAGACGGTTAAATAACTAACTAATTAATTTGAGTGCTAACAAATAACAACTAATCGATGCTCAGATTGAATAAACAAGTCAAAAACAAAATACTTTTAGTAAAAACACGTGTTACACATTCACACTCTTTAATTTGAAACAGAATCTAGACAAAACTATGTCCGCATACAGTTATGTAAACGAACATAAATTCATTAATCTATTTACTCCAAAATCTATGAAGTTTTTTGAAATTTCGGAAAAAAGAAAAACAATAACCATGGTTAAAGGAAAAAATATTTCGCCTAACTTACCTATTCCAAACGTTTAGAGGTAATGTCGCCTATCACCCAAAAAAAAAAAGAGAAAGAAAGAAAGAAAACTTTTGGAGATGTCAAAATTAGTCTTTAATTTCAAAAATTTTAAGAGGATGGATGGGCGCCTGGGTTTTAGTAATCGTTAGTTATTTTGAATCCGTAATTGTGTGCCTATTACTATATATATTCAATACGCATAATGTTGTCAATTTGTAAATTAGTCGTGTTAAGAAAAGTTCGTGCCCTTGGAAGATTGAAGCTGAGAATTTGTGACTGAAATTGACATATCAGACCTATTTGATTTATAAGTCGAGTTCGACTTATAACATGCTGGCCCGATTTGACCTTGCATGGCACAATTCGATCGACCTTGTGTGGCACTACTAATTTGTTCAACTACATAAACCCTAGTATAAAAACCAGAAGGAAATTCTGGATATTAGGCTATAAATTAAGAAATATAATCACCTATAAATACCACATGATCAACACAAATAGATACATCATTTTTCAGGATTAATTAGTACAAATTAATTTTGATCTTTAGCTTCAGTTCAACCTAAAGACTTGGGTCATAACTGGATCTATATCTAGATTGCAATTCCAGGTAAAACACAAACTCGAGCTATCAAAAAATCCTATTAAAGAGGGAATTCATCTATAAAAAGAAATATTACCTGGATGAAGTATTTGTCGTCCAACATTATGTACAACTTAAAAGTTAGAACAAAAGGGGCTGTGACGATTGAGTTTTTTTACTTAACAACAATAATTAAAGAGCCCAAAATTTTGGGCTTAGAATACATGGGCCAGGATCTTATCTATTCTCTGTTTGAAATATATTGGGCTTTTGTTTCAAATTAGTAATATTTCATAACACAAAAAGACTTCTAGTGATTGCACAATAAATATCACATTAGTGGTCGCAGCAATTTGGCATGATCAATTATCTGATAGGAAAAACAAAAGAAAGCCCAAAACTGATACATACATATATCATTATTGATACAAATTATATAACAGCCTTCTCTTACTATGCTCACTACTTTTTTTAAAAATAAAAAATCTTTTGTTGCCATAAATTATTGTGCAAGTATAATGCAGTGGATAGAAACAGTCGCCATTAATACACGCTGTTATAACTTTAATCCATATAGCCCAAAGGGGAGTTCAAATAAATTAGGCTAGCTAAAATTACTCGTACGTCCTCAGGATTCTCGATTCTGTTACTTGGTGTGAAAGGAACAAGACATGGAAATAGTCAAGTGTATTATTGATAAATGTCACCAAATGAAGAACTAATCCTACTGTTTAGACTTTTAATCCTTCCATGCATCATCACCTATATATATTTTAAATTAGCTGGAATTGCGTGATCTATCCGAACACTAAGGGTGTTGCGTTAGGTGGATCACAAACAGGCACAGCAAGAGCAAGTTGGCACAAGTGATCAATTTAATTGTCTATCTTCCCGACCCGATTACTATGTCTTCCTCTATTTACTTGTTTTAACACATATTACAAAATTGATTTTTTTAAATAAAGTATATACAAAATCTAGATAACGCTTGCTGCTAATATATCATATGATATTTACAGCTGGAATAACGAGAAAATTATCTAAGTTAACCCTTGCTATTAAGAAAGAGCAGCTCACGTTAATTCATATTTCTTTTACGTAATTGGGGACTGCAACAAATAAAGTCATGTAAGAAAACAGATTGTGATGATGTAATGCAGATATTATAGACGAAAAAGGATCATTAATTGTCAGCTAAAATAAGTCAAAATATGGTCCACAAATCTTAAATCTTGCAGATTGTTTTTGTCATGCAGAACATAGTCACATCGATGACCGGCATCTTTGAATAATATGGATTAACTTAATCTTACAACCCGCACGTAATTAGTTTATCCTGAAATAAGTAGATTTGACGTTTCATGGTATTTTTGTTTAATCACTCATGGAACTAATTAGGCGCTATCTAAGAAAGAAGTCAAAATGAAAATTAAGTTCATTAGATATAAGAATCTGCAATATATTTCACAAAATTCAACTAATTATCACCTTCTTAAATCATTTAGCTCCTCAACAATGTATAGCTTGAACGGATCATCAAATTGAAAGAATCAGCTTATACAAGCGTCTTAGATGGAGTTCGCAAATGTTTATTAAAACTGCATCCATAGAAACAATTTTTTAGTGTTAATTTGCAACACTAACTTTGGACTTTTGTCAAAAGTCACCTTAACTGATTTAGGTGGTGTATTCAAACTCTTCTCAAAACGTAAAAGTTCATAATTTAAGTTAAAGTTGTAATTTATGTATAAATCATAAGCTGATGGGTGTTTTCCAAAAAATCTAAAAGTTCACTGTAAGTCGGGGGTGAAGGTATTTAGAAAAAAATCTAAAAGTTCACAAAAAGTTATGCTTTAATTTATTTAAAATAACCATCACAAACTAGAAGGTATGAAATATTAACTTCTAGATTATGTCTATTTTCAGCTTAAAAATGTGATTGTGAAATTTTAACTTATCAACCAAATATCATAAAAGTGATTAAATGAGACTAAAAGTAGATTGTAATTTTTTTTAAAAAGTTTGCAAACATCACCTGAAAATAAAAGTAGTAAATAAATTATTTCCACAAACTCTTGCAAACACCCCATTCATTATCCATGGCTCCCAAGTCTCAACAAGGATTGCGTGTCTATATCTAGAAACATGTCATTATTAGTTAATAACAAGCTGTAAAATATGACTATGTGGTTCAGAAATAAGACCCCATGCGCGCGAACAGCTAACTAAGAAACTAAGAATACACTTAATTATTGCACAAATTAAATGCATAGCCATAATTACTGATATACAGTATTAATATATTATCATGACCATTTCCGATCCTAGCACACTGACCATTGACAAAAAATTTCCTCCAAAATAGATAACTATACATCAAAATCAAGTTACGAGATAAGATCAAATGCATAGTATTCTACGTATGTATAAACTTACTATCTTATTTTTCTTCATAATAATTACATTTAACCTTTTCACGGTATGCATTAGAAAAATCATATCCGTGGTCTTAGGTGGTGTTTGCAAACTCTTAAAAAAAGTTAAAAACAGCTTTTGACTTAATTTAAGCAGTTTGGGGTGTTTGCAAATCTAGCTTCTATGGTTTGAAAACTTTTTTTAAGCTAAAAATGCTCACAATCTTGAAGCTGCTAAAGGGGTGCTTCTAGCTTATGGTAGCATTTTTTTAAATAAATTAAATTTTATTTATCCATTTATACCCTTATGTTTTATTATCAAATAACAAAACATATCTAATAAAATTAAATGTAAATTGAAGAAGTTTGGGTCTTCATTCTATAAAAAAATTTTATCATTCTAGAAATGATTTACAACTTCTTTTTAGTTATTTAAATTATTTTCTATCATGTTTTTTTTGTTCTTCGATAATTCTATTATATCATGTTGACGAGTATAATTTATTTAGCGATTCATCAAATTGAGTTTTCATATGGATACTTTAAAATTTAGTTCATTCTTGTAAATTTTTAATGAAATCGAAACTTATAGTTCAATACTTTAAAGTTGTAATAGTTTATTATGACAATACATGTAAATGTTGATAATATATAGGCTAAGGGTATCATAGTCAAATTATGAAAAAAATCAATGGAATCACTTTTTGTCTTGCAAACACCTACCATGAAAAATTCAGCTTCTAGATTGTTTTCCAAACACTTTCAACTTCTAATTTAAAGCAGTTTTTTGAGCTTGAACTTAAATTTTGAACTTCTACTTTTTGAGAAGAGTTTGCAAACACCACCTTAGCAATACCGAGTGACCAGGTCGCAACTGGTGTAAGAATTTTGTTTTTAAGGAGAAAAACTAACCTGTGATGCTTTTGTACATTATAAACATGTTTATTACTTGTTATTGTTTATTTTTTGATCATATATTCTTTTGCAATATTGTGAACTGCATAACCATTAGACGAAAGTCACTATTATAATCTAAAATAATAAAACAAAATGAGAAGTGAAGAAGGAAGACACTAGCAACCAATTGCAATGTGTTAAGAGCTGTATACATATTAATAAATCCATGAGGCTCAAAGAGGACTTCAGATAAACTAAGCTAGCAAAAGTTCAATATTTCTTTTCCATATTGGTAGCTTTTCCTTGGTGTAAAAGAAACAAGCCATGGAAAGAGTCAAGTGATTATATCACGAGTAACGGATTGAATATACTACTGATTTAAATCGAGTTACGTGCTCTACTAATCAACCGACATTCACCATCAATAATTTATTCGATTTCTCTCTGCCGACTCTCTTCTTCCGGGTTTGCATATTAATCTTTATTTACAGAATACAAACTTTATTTTATTAAAAAACTATATCGAGAAAATGCATTGTGTTACTAAATTATATGATAATTACAGCTGGAATAACGAGTAAATTATCTTAGTTAACCCTTGCTATTAAGAAAGAGCAGGGAGGTCAACTCATTAATTGTTCTTCTAAAACATCAACATAAACGTCATAATGTTTGTGCTATGCACATCCTACCTAATTTAGCCGACTGATAACACATAAAAGAAAAAAGAGTTGCGAAAAAAAAGGATGAGATGATGTAAATGCTGATGTTAGACGGCAAAGATAAAGCGTAAAGTAAACAAAGTCAAATAAAGGGTCCACAAAATCTCTACTATGGTAGTTTGCTATGTCATGCATTCATGACGCTCACATCAATCGGGATTTAACTAGATACAATCTGCACATCATTTTTTTCTCGAAATAATCAGAAATGGTGTTTAAGAGAATTTCTGGTTAATCACTCATGTAATTAGTTAGAAAGAAGTCAAATTTGAAATAAGATTCATACATTACGTATATTTATATTTATGGCCTAGCTATACGCTTAAAAGAATAACCAAACATCTCGTCTAAAATGCATAAATTAAAATTTTATTGGCTCGTGGTTTCATATAAACATTTTTTTAAGTATTTTTATTAGTGATTTTTATTTTTGCCTGTTCTTTTTGAGAAAAGCTTAAAGAAGAAAGTTGAAAAAGTAAGGTAAACGTGCTTCTCAAATTGATTTTAAAAATATGGTATTTTAAAAAGATTTCAAAAGAAATATATTAGTTCACGCGTGATAATTATTGAATTTACTTAATTAGTGTTTTAAGCAGTGTTTTTAAAATACTCTTAAACACTTCCGACTAAGCATAAATAATTTTGGTAGAGATACAAAAGCAATGAAAAACTTATTGCTATAAACTCTTGCAAATACTTCTGAAATATAGTTTTTAAAGTCAAGCGGATCATTATATAATGATTCAGCTTCCGATCATCTTATCCTCTTTGGCGCCAGAATTACCAACTATCTGGCACACAAAATGGTGCCGCGTGTAGTTTTATAGATTAAACTAATAATTATCTTAATATTTCGGGTAAAATATGACTGCCTATATATGGTGAGTAGAAGACGTCATGCATATGCGTCAGCTTGCTAAGAATACAATTAATGAACCCTTATAAATGCTAGCTTTGGTGACGGCGTTCTGATTCGTGGATCATGCCCCACAATTTTATATATACAAATGACCTTTTCCTAGCTATGACTAGTACAAATCCACAATAACAATTGTACGAGAAATTCTATAATTAAATGAGTAACTAAACCTCACTCGCTATGCAGCAACACTATAAATACTAGTGAAGTCGCATGCAATTTTATCTAAAAAGCTCTATTCTTCATAATTTATACTTTATATTAGTAATGGCGTCCAAGGGATACGTTGCAGAAAAATTAGGGGTGGGGAATGAATATTATTCATCCTACGCCTCTAATCCTTCTGAAAAAAAATCAAACACAAAACCTCAAACCTCCTCAGTTTTTGGTCATTCAGTTCATCGTGATAAAGATCCTAGTACTAGCACAAAATCAAACGGTACTACTACTCGTGGCAACGCAGCAGATTATCTCTTTAGCAGCAAGGGTACAACTCAAACCAGCCACTCCAAGTCCAATCGTGATGGAGCTCGCCTCTGGTCAACTACCAAGAAAAAATGATCAGCCAGAGATTCACACAAGTGACTCAAACTCGCATGTTACTTATCAATCACATAAGGTGCAACGTCTTATCAACTGACCGTGCTAATCGCGCTTCGCAGTCAAATGATCAACCCTATATATGTTTATATACATATTACGGTTGTAGATATGTGTGTTTTTGTTTATTATCGCCCTTTTAATATTTTCAGATATTCATAATAATCAGATCGATTACATCGATCTATGGTATGTATGTTTTTTATTATATATGTCGACACGTGATGTATTATGTTGCTTATTTGTTTTGACCGATCAGCTCGTGTACATAGCAATATCGTTGATTATCATTCTCGGACTTTTGATTTCAATTGTTATGGAATTGTACGACAATCATTACGTGGTCAACTAACTCACCGACTTCTGCTGTGTCCGCCCAAGCATGAAATGATTTTATTTTATTCAATCAAGTCTTACGCAATGGAATCTTTGATTTTGAAATTTTGATGCATATTATTACTATACCATATGTTATTTGACGCTGGAATTATGAGAGATCTAGTTCCAACAACGAGCAATAATTAGATTGAATGTACAATTATCTTTTATCTACATCTAAATTTAAGATAAATGTATATTTTAAATAATAAATATTATATATCATATATAAATATATGTATTTTAAAGATTTATTCAGTATATATCAAAATTAAATATTTATAATCTTTGACTGATTGTGCCAAATAAAATATATTTTGCTTATTTCTGAAGAGGAAATGAGAAAATATTCCAGTAAGTTACGTACATGTACTGTTACTATAAAAAAATTATAGTATAGATATTATTGGATAGTGGTTACGTTTGATTGCGCAACTAAATTAATTAAACAACATTACCGTCTTAATCAAGTTGCAATTTCGGCAAGTTAAAGAAATATTATTTAAGACAGAGGGAAAAGACAATGAAAGAAAGTTTAGGACAATACACGTGCAGAAGATCTCCCCTGTGGCAGTTTGCTCGTCAGTAGGGCATGCTTACGCCCATGCTTACGCCTTCAATCCTCATTTCTGAAAAATGGCGACTCAGTTAATTCTATATATATATAATTATATATATTTAATGATTCGATTGATTGTAAAATATATATATATATATATATATATATATATATATATATATATATATATATATATATATATAAAATCATGATATGAAATTAATAAAGTATTTTCTGGGAAAGTGAAGAACGTTGGGGTTAAGTATACTATTTAGACCATATTTTCAAACCATGAAAAGAAAAGCTTTTTGTACATTTAAATTTTAGCCTGCGAGGAAATTTAATTACGTATATCGTGAATTTAGCAGAATATGACTAATTCAGAAATGAGTCACATACAGCTAGAATTTAATGGATGACGTACTATTATTCATATCTGACGTTGAAGTTGAATTGTTGCTTTGAAATGCCAATATAGACTTTTTGTTCAACTAATTGATATCGTCAGATTTTGATTTTTTAAAGAAAAAAAGTTGTTGTCTTTCGACTTTCGCGCAATGCGTGCGTGATCATTCATTTCTAAACTCAAAAGAATTCTACGTTGATAATGATAATGAATTTTAAATTGACATTTGACATTTTTATGCCAAAGGTGTAGTTGGATTGTTTTTGTTATATTTATTTCTTCGGGTGATTCTGTACATAGATATTTTATTTAAGATTTAAATGACGATAGACTCTTGCGGCCGGTTTTGCAACAAAGCTAAACATATTCATAAATAAAATAATTTTTGTCTCTTATTACTTTTGAAGATTTTAAAATATAAGATCCTAATTAAGATATGTGAAAACAAAAGTGCATTTTTCTGGTTGGTAAATCAAACTCTAGTGGCTTAACTTTATTTCTTTTATATGCATAAAAAAAAAAAGTAAAAAGAAAAGCAACCGACCCGTTACAACCCTAAATAAGCTTGCGAAGCATATATGTTACTATTTCTTCCTTATGTTTTTTTATTATTCCTTTGTAAGATATTTTTAGTAAGTTAGAAATTACGACAATTAGAAAGAAATATAAATATTACTTAATGTGAACTTAGTTATAAGTTTACTTTTCTATACTTAAATTTCTTATGTTACACTTTTTAAAGAAAAGAATAAGGATGATATAAAGTTAATGAACCATTGTTTGTTACTGAAATAAAAAATCTTGATTTTTTTTTTTAAGTTTTAAATTGTAGTTTTTGTTATATTTACAATGAAACGAAATTGAAAGCTAATTAACTAATAATATAAAAGGTAGAGTAATATACCATCTGAGTTTTGTCCAAGTTTGGCAACACGGTACAATTCTATTTCGGGAAATATTGAAGTATAGTAGACCAGGCCATATACTATTGCAAATATATATGACAAAATGATTAGTTTCAAAGATTAGATGACAAATATATGGAAACAACAGATGGGCTACGGAGCTTGGGTTCGTGTCCATTACCTTTTTGGGCTTTCTTTTCATATCGTATTCTTTTTTTCCATATTGTAGTTACAAATTGGGTTCATTACATAATTGCACAAGCAACTCCACATGATCTACCAAACATGCAAATCCTTTTCCATATTGCCTTCTTTCGAGTATCATCAGTAAAATAATTTCAGGGGTCAGACGTAGCAAAAAAAAAAAAATTGGTTGTATTAGAGAAAATGAAACTTAATAAATATAAATCCTCTTAATAAGCTTAGGCTTTTCGATAAGGCGACAATTCAATGGGTTGCAACGTAACTAACAATTTGGTGTCAATTTTTATTTAAGAAAAATAACAAATATATCCATTCTAGAGACACTATCGTTTAGGTTTCGATATGAATCAAAATTGTTTAAATGTGATTAAAGATGATATATATTTTTAACCCGATCATGGTAGAAGACGTTTTACTACACTACAATGACGTGTTCCATATAGTGAGAAAAAATCGTTATACAGTAGAAAAAGTTATGTGCCTTATATGATTCTGTTTGTAAGCGTACAAATTTGAAGTCCACTTACTTATCCAGCTCCTTCAAAAGTTCATTGTTGTCTTGGTTAAGCTATGAAGACTTATATATATCTTTATTCATTCCTTTGCCTTATTGAGAGAAGATGAAATCTTTGTCTATATACACAAGGTTAGATTCTTTTGCAAGATATGTGTTTGACGATTAATAAATGGTTTATTAATTGTGTTGAAGCTCAAATGAATGGTTTATTGCTCAATTAGTTGTTAATGTATAGAGTGGACACATGATAACAATGAAACAACAAATTTTTATTTCACACCTAGAAAGCAGATAAATGTTACATTCTATAAATAAACTCCCTAGTTAGCTAGGTAAGCAATCGATTGTTCGAGCGAAACAACCAACGACAACCATATGTACAACGTAGTATAGTAACCAAAAGAGGGTACTTCAACACAATAAACATGACAGGCACACTAGCAAAGAACGCCAGAAGAATAGTAATAGCCGCCAGTCCATGTTGATAGAAAAAAAGGCTGCTGAGGAATGTTGCCATCATCGCCATAATCGACACAAAAAGTGCAGCTACTCCGATCACCAACCAAAAAGGCAACGAGTCGAGAAAATCATTTTCCGTGAAACGTGACGTTAGTATGGCCAAAAACATCAACATTGAGGTCAAAGACGATAGAGTCGCTATTGCCTCCGATATAGGAAAGATCATGAATAGTTTTTGGTTCTCTAGAATTGGTGCACCGGAGCTGTCGTAACCACCGGGGACGGTGAAGGCAGTTGTGAATACCACGGTGGCGATGAGCATTGTGACGAGCATGCATGATTTGGCGGTTTGTTTCATCAATTTTTCTCCTTGTTTCATCAAGTCTTTGTGTTCCTCCAAAAATAAGTCATAGGGGGTTTGTCCGCTGTAGTTCTTCATGTTTCTATAAGAGGGCTGAACAATCTTTTCAACTTCCTGATAGATTTGCATGACATATAGTTCATTACCAAAATGATTCCCAAGACAATTAGGAAAATTGCTAATTTTACTTATATATATATATATATATATATATATATATATATATATATATATAGAGAGAGAGAGAGAGAGAGTCATGTGTGCCTCTCTGTAATCTGTATATATGTCATGCAGATGCGATAGTGGTACGTGTTTTGGATCTTAATACATAGACGGTGAGTGGTTATATGGTACATAAATTGATACACAATTTGCTAGATACGATATGACATGCCGTTTTGGTTACATTTCAAAATAATAATGAACTTGAGAAAATCAAACAAAATTTTAAGTGTACCTTGTACCATAACACTTCTCTTTGCATCTGAAGAGCTGCCCCTGGAATATTATTAAGCTGTGTTTGAGGAGCTAATTTGGCTGCTAAATGCAACATGTTATTTCCATCAGTATCTATATATGATGCTATCAGATCTTTGACACCTCTTAACTCGTATATCAGATTGAATGCTTGAACGTAGCGATGCAAAACTGCGATGTGAAATATGCTATTTTTCTTGTCGTTCACTTTGTACACAAAATCAGGATAGCGACGAATCAGCTCCACCAAGAATTCATCGTTTCCTGATTCTGCTGCTGCAAATAAAAGCTTTGAAGTACTGTTTCCGACAATCTGTTGATTCTCAACGTCTTCTTGACCTATGACGTGATCCCATAGACAACCAAGCAATGTATACGCATCACATTCTTCCGAGAATTTTTGAGGTTTCAACTTCACGAATGATATTACTGGCAAATGTATCAAACTAAGTTAATAATGCCCAAAAAATAAATTTTACTGAACTAGTAAAAGTACCAGATAATTGGCTATGTTTGGACTACTAACTTGTGCTGGCGATATTGTCCCAGGGTCCTTGTTGACTGCTACCACAAAACGCTGAAGGGCTTCGTGCAAGAACTTCTAGAGGTGTTTCACCATTGCTGTCTTCAACTACAGCTAGCATGTTGTTCTGATCAACAATGCTCATGGCTAAACCTGTAGAATTTCATCAAATGAACCTAAATAATAGTTATGTACACTTTCTCTTCAAAAGCCAATTTCAGTATAACCAGTTAAACCATGTTGGAGAATGTGCATAAATCAACAAATGCCAATAATCTCTATAAGCTTAAACTTAAAGGTGAGACGACAATTTAGTAAAGCAATAATATCAGTTCTAAGGCAAGGGATCAGTAACGTTACCAAACAATCCCGATTCGATGGCGGTTGTGAGGAGTGCGATTTGATCACTTGTACTCCAAATTCCAAATCCAGATAAAGGAAAAAGATAGTCCGCCATGTCGTTATGCCCCAATAGTGCCGCAATATAAAGTGGTGTAACAGATTCACTACCATGGATCAATGGTAACTTTTTGTTCTTATCAACCAACAGTTTAGCAATACTAACATGTCCTGCTGCAGCGGCAAAACTCAGTGCAGTGCTTCCCTTTTCATTCGGAATCTCCAAGTCAGATTCTTCTAATTTTTCCAATAAATTAGTGACAAAAGTTGAATGTCCTTCAACAGCTGCTAGATGCAGTGCAGTTTCTCCTCCTTCGGTTATTCGAGCTTTAGCCAAATCAGAATCTTTGGAGAATAATTTTTCAGCAGTTTGCCAGTCACCTTTTAAGGAAGCTTTGTGCAATGGAACACATTGATTGAGATATCTTTCTCCTGTTGTGACGTTACAACAAGTTAAAAAGTATTAATGTTAGCAACTGAATTTGTCTGAAACTTAATCCAAATATAGGGTTGTTGGTGCAACACTTCCTATGTTCTTTAACTTACACAATGTCTAATTTGCTTCTTTTTGTTGTGTTTATTTAATATAACACGTATGTCAGATCTAATTATCATTTGAATTTCCTTAATTTGCCTGTCGAAGAAAGAGTTGAATAAAGTCATCAATTAACGTATGTTAATTAATTAATTAGCTCTTCAATTAGGCTGGCTTATATATAGTTACGGGTACTCTGAAAAGTAATATTTTAAACGTGCATATTGGAGTCATTGAATGTAATATATATTATCCCTTCTTAAAATGTATTCTGACTTCTTAATTTTTCATTGCTATTGTTAATTGTATATCTTATTCAAAGATTAAGTTTTGGATGAGCTATACAAATTGCATGAGCTGATCATCACTGGACCATCTTGCTAGTGGCGCTTATTTGAATAGTATTAATATCTACATTAATATATATTACTGCACCTACATCTCAGATTAGATTTTATTAAAAGCATTCTCTATATGATATATTTGTCAACATTATTATTGATCCGTTTACTTTTGATCAATTCATGGGTTGTGTTGATTGATGTAATTCAAATTAAATTATATTCTGATCAAATTGTGTGTGTTATGTATATTATAAACTAGTCAAGCTGACTCGTTACTGACACATATATTTCGTTCATTAGTACTTTATAATTTACTTTGTGATTTTTGCCAAAGTACGAAACCTTTTGACATTAATCATTTATCGTCAACTTCAGACATGGACTATGAGTAAAGTCGTCAATATAAACAAGTAGGTACCAAACTATATATTGTAAAATAAATTTAAAAGGGAAACTAATAACTTGGCAATTCTCACAACCACTCGATACAAAGTAGGAGAGAAAATATATAAATAGGTTGACTTGAAGTCTTTGAGCTCCTGATATTATATTTTTCGGTTGTTAGAGGCCAAAACATGTAAAGACAAGTTACTGAGGTTGTGCATGGCCTCATGCTTGTCATCATGTAGCAATCATAATAAGTATATATGGTTGTTAATTATTCTCCCTTCTATTTTTTCTATTCAATGTAAATCACTTTTTCGCTATTTTATGTAACACACAACGCACTCTTGAAATCTGGGGAAATGTTATATTTTATAATTTACGATTTGAACCATATATAATAACTTATGTCATCAAAGGAAGTAAGGATCGAAAGGAGGCAAAATATAATTAATATATATATATATGTGTGTGTGTGTGTGTGTGTGTGTGTGTGTGTGAGAATAAAACTTATTTTTAATTCATGAAATTAAACAATTGTCGGGAAAAAAAGGACGACCTTGATCTAATGAATTAGCACATCTAACACTGGAAACTCTTGTATATAGGTCATAAAAAATCAAGATAGAACAATATAATTAAGATGTAAGCGGATTCTTTTATATATATATATATATATATATATATTTATATTTATATATCGCATAGATATTTTATTATCAGGATTCGAATAACTTTTCTCTTTTCTACACACTAACTAATTACTTCAAATCTTCAACACTATTTCGTCTCCCAAGATATTTTATTTTATAATATGGATATTGTCTTTCTGATTCCAGACAAGATCGTGAAATCATTTATTGTAGTCAAATAAAAAGATACATATATATTGAAGTATATATGGATCGCCACCTCAAGAAAACATTTTGAGTGAGAAAGTTTATATATGAAATTTTTACTTTAAAATTGAGAGAGGGGGGGGGGGGGGGGGGGGGGGGAGTTGTTAGCAGGCACAAAAAGCAACGAAGATGAAACTTACGAGCAGGCGAAAGGAAAACGTATGCTGTGGTTTGTTTGGGCTTTATTAGTACATTCTCATCTTTCAACTTCCTCGCTACTTTTGATTGTTCTACTCCCATCAAGTATTGTAACCTGCAAACACAGATAATTAAGTATATGCTCATCAATAATTATATAGCTTGAAACATGATAACCGTATATATATATATAGAGAGAGATGAACTCATGCAAGTTCTTCTGGTTAAGAGTGAATTTGTACCTTTCTTGTAAATTCTATTAATATGATCGTAGAAAGGAAAAAGAGACTCAATTGTTGCACAAGAATTAATAACTAGAAGTTAGTTCCAAGATTATCTGTGAAAGACCTACTCTGCAGCAATGAGCCTTAAATATAGAAAACACAAGCCTAAGAGTACGTAGTGAGGAATTTTGGTGAAATTTCTTTTGAAAACGAAAAAGAAGAAAAGTGTTTTATGGCCGTGGAAGTTGGGGGTCAATACCGAAAGTTCCTTGTAAATTCGCTTTAATTAATTTCATCATGCACTAAATTTCTACTGCCTATAATATATATGCATGTAATCTAAAGTACCTCTACAGTTCTTAATATACACCACTGATGTGGAATACTCAAGAAAAGTTATTGGAAAAAAGGTAGGTCAATCTCTTGTTATTGTTAAATTTATACTGCATGTAATAACTATATGATAAATAGTCGATTCATCATCTATTTAATCACTCACTATATCATGTATATTAAGATCTCATCACAAGTTATATTACAAGAGATTGTCGTAACTTACACGACAAAGAGAGTGACAGGCAATTTGATACACAAGGAGTAGAATTTTATACTGGAACTAAACCAGTTAATTAATTTGTCGCATCGATCACCAACTACGTACTAAAATGGTCCGTGCTCTATCGTACATAGTATAGTATCAAGTGGTATCTTCTTTTCTTTTTTTTTAATAGGAAGCATATATCAAGTTATTATCTGATTAGACCAATGAACGGTGAAGATTCTAGTTGCCCTTCCAGAAATAAAGGGGCCAAGCTTCGATTGCAAATTATTACAAATATATGTCTCGGTCTTGGTCATAATTTCTCAAGTTTTTCCCATTTCATAGGATTTTATTTTTCGTGGCGGCTCCTATATAGAAAAAGAAGTCTGTACAATCAGTCAAGCTACATATATGGCCCATGAGATGGCAAAAAATAGGAAATAACCAGAATTCTAGATGCATGATTGGAGAGAGGGTGAGTCTACAACATAAATCGTAAACCTCTAGATATCATGTATGTTCTTTGACCCAATACTAAATAATCAGAATATATATATATATAAAATGCGTAAAAATAATCGATAAGCGTTGACATGAGGTCAATCATAAATGAATTTCCTCTGCTTTAGTTAACCTGCTCCAATTATATAGAGAGTGAATAAAGTACTTAACCCTTTAATGAGATTGAAGTAGGTAAGAAATGAAATATAGTTTGTAAAGATTATTATATAGACACGTTATGGTTCTTTTAAATAAATAAAAAATCAATATTTTCTACTTTTGCCCAAAACTTTGCATTCAGATATAAAATAACGAAAATAACCTCATCAACCCAACTGAAAGTACGCACAATGGTTTTCCATAACATCAGAAACAAGCGAAACACACACACACAAACCAAAATTATGTGGATTCAGTTTTATGAAGTTGTGCTAAATCAACAAAGAGCATGTCCCTTATAATAAATTTTTATTGTGTTTAGGGGATGAAAATATGATTGAAACTATTGCTATTTCAATGTCATTTTTAAGCGTCAGCGTTTGTAAAAGTAAAAGGTGCATGCATACACATATATGTGTGTGTATAGTATTGTATTTAAAAGTATATATCTCTATACGTATATGTATTTATATTTATGTTGTTTGCAAGTATTATCCATTTCTGACATACCAGCTTGAAAAAATCGCCAATTTCCAACCTAAAATAGCAAAAGTATTTTTTACGACTCCGAAAATGAATTCATACCTTAGATTTTTATTTGCACATTTTCTGCGGACGTATTTAGTGGAATCTCTATATATCTTAAACAACTACACTTCCTTGTCTTCAATAGCATTTCCGGTTCCAGAGAGATGACGAACCAAATTTTGTCGATTTTTCTTTTGGGTGTTACAAATCGGTCCACGAGCAACCATCATTCCTATGGGTCGGTAAACGGGCTAAACCGTTGAGGTTAATGGATACCTCTAACATATATTGGGCTAGGATTCAAAAGTTGTATTTGAATCTGTCATGTTGGACTTTCACAATTGTATTAAGTGATTATCACAAAATCTACACATATTATGATGTAACCATATTTTGACCTAGTGATGCATGTCAAATGCTCTCATTTAATCTTAAGACTGAAAATTTGATTCGTGTGTGTTGTTAGATGGAACAAGCTTTCTAAATATATCAACCAGAGTATTTCCATTACCCATTCTGAGAAAAGTAAACAGAAAAAGATTCTTCACATCCATAACAACAAAAAAGGGGTAATTTTCATCCACCTCCCCTAAGGTTTCATACTTTGGCATATAACTCCCTGAGGTTTCATATTTTGGCATATAGCCCCCTAAGGTTTCACTCATTGGCGTATACCCCATGAGGTTTCAATTCTTTTGCATATACCCCCTGAGGTTTCAATTATTTTGCATGTACCTCCCTTCCATCTATTGACCCAACTATTAAAAGTGAGGGTAAATATGTAATTTTCTTATATTTTAAAATATAAATATTTATTTATAATTAGTAATATGTTAATTAACTTAAACATAATCCATTTATTTCTATATCTAAATATCTAAATTAAGTAGATTTATTTTTAATTATATTAGTTCATTAGCAATTGTGGATTTTGCAAATTTATTTTTTTTAGAAGTTTTTGAAGTAGTTAAAATTTACATGATTAGAAAAATTATACCTTATGGTCATTTGCTTATTTTAAATATTTATAGAAAATCTTGCAGCATTATCACAATAAATTCCGAATATATTATTCCTATGCGCTATTGTTGATGATTATATTGATTAAATGATGTTTTTATTAAAATATCGATCTTATTAATATGTTACATATGAAAAATAAAATATAGAATAAAAAGAATATATTTCTAAATTTTATTATTTTTTGCTAGAGAATATTATGCATATTAATGGACCAATATGATTAAAAATAAAACATGCTTAATTTGAATATATAGACCATATGAATAAATGGATTATGTTTAAGTTAATTAGAAAATTAATAATCATGAATAAGTTTTAATATTTTAAAGTCTAAGAAAATTACATATTTGCCCTCACTTTTTATAGTTGACTAAGGGTCAATAGATGGAAGGGAGGTACATGCAAAATAATTGAAACCTCAGGGGGTATATGCAAAAGAATTGAAACCTCAGGGGGTATATGCCAATGAGTGAAATCTCAGGGGGCTATATGCCAAAATATGAAACCTCAGAAGGCTATATGCCAAAAAATAAAACCTCAGGTGAGGTGGATGAAAATTACCCAACAAAAAAGTTTACATTCTTTTTGAAACATGTCAAAAAAGTCTTTGACACATTGCGATAATTTCTAATAATGAATGGACAAGAACTTGCACTAACCAAAAAATTCGATCCATGTATATATATATTCAGACTTTTTAAGTACAGCAATTCGCATTTCGGCAAAGTATATATGAACAATCTTACATTTGATCGGTCTGAATTCGAAGTAACACATACAATCGCATCTCTATTACATAAATTTAGAGGTGGCAAACGGGTAACTCGGATCCGGTTCCGGATCCGATCCAGTAGGATCCGGTTCATAGGATCCGGATCCAAATTTGAATCATTATGATGGTTCCCAAATGGATCCAATCGGATCCAGATCCGGATCCGGATCTATACAGAACCATGGATCCAGATAGTTCATTTTAGGATCTAGATTTGGATCCATATCTGGATCCAAATCTGGATCCATTTGGATCCAGATGTGGATCCAACCATATCCACACTTTCACCAATTTTTTGGTGGAGCAGCTTTATTTTGTTTATACGTTTTAACTTTTAACTTTTATGTTTTATAATTTTAATATTTTATCAATTATTATTTATTAATTTATCACTTATTCTGTTATTCAGATCCGGATTCAATTTTTTTTTTTTTTTTTATAAAAAAATGGATCTGCAAGTGGATCCGAACGGATCCGCGAGTGGATCCGTGTGGATCCGCGAGTGGAACCGGCGGATCCGCGAGTGGATCCACACGGATCCGCGAGTGGATCCGCGTGGATCCATAATCTAATTGAACCGGCGGTTCGGATCCGGTTCCGGATCCGCATGTCTCTTTCGTGGATCGGATCGGATCGGATCCGGATCGGATCCGGGTAGATCCGCGGATCCGGATCCATTTTGCCACCCCTATTTAATCAGTATAATCAAGTCAAAACAATTCATAATTGCACGTAGTTAGTGGACTTTATCTTTATGCATGCATTCTTAGCTGTTTTCATTCTTTATTTTCTATTTTTGGTGTTTATTTGATTATTCGTTTATAGCCGTTATGTAATCTTTCCTTTATTAGATTAGTTGCACGTTTTTGCTCCCTATATATATTGCTCGATCAGTGAATTATTCATTCACGAATTATGTAATCTTTTCTTCTGTATTTACTCAAACAATATTGCTATTGCAATATGCAATGAAATCTTTTGATTCCTTTTGATTCTATTGTTCATCATGCATCACTAAATTATTAACTACTAGAGTGTTCTAATAACATATATAAATTTAATTGTTTCTCTTGGTGATGCCTGGAATTCTGTGGAGAATTGCCTCAGTGAACTCGGTAATGAATTATGGGTTTGAATAATTCATATCTAAGATTTTAGTTTCATCTTAATAATGGCTTTCAATAAAAATAATGATAGGTTCAACTTTTTACAAAGTCACTAGTAATTTACATTACAATACTTGATAATTTAAATTCAGAAGAAAATGAAATGGATTAGTTTTTTTTTTCACTAGAAAATATTGATCCACAAACGCGAGCAACGCAGGATGGAACAAAATGTTGGACTTCCACATCCTGAAAGTAACATGTATCAAAAATAAAATATTTTCACACACACACACACACACACACACATATATATATATATATATATGAATTTCAACCAGCTTTTCTCATGAAGAAATCATTTGTCATGCGCGCATAATGGTTAATTACTTGACCTTAGCTCTTAAAACAAATTAAATTGGCTCAGATATATATAGTTAATTACCAATTTCATGAATGACGATGCAGAAGTTGAGTCACCGATCTCCTTACCTTTGTCAAAGTTAAGATTGGTTAGATATATAAGTATTAGAAAGATCCAATCCTTGCAAATCATATTGCTGAATACAGTGAAATTCAATTCACAAATCACAGCTATATAACATGCCAAAAATTCTATAAAATGCAAAAATACAACACCACGTGTCACTTCTGATTTCTTCTATTTTCTAATATAAAATGTATTCAAAATAAGAAATCCAGACTTCAACTATTTACTAATTTCTTCCTCAAACAAAAAATTTAGATAATTTAAATTTTTAGATAAATGGAAATAATTTTTAGATAAATTTTAATTTTGTAATTAATGTCAAAAGAAATAGCCAAATAAAAATGACGAACAATAGCTAAAATAAAGGTCAAACCAAAGATATTAACGGAATTCATTATACTTACGGTAAAGCTTTCTAATTTTAGTAATGAAACATGTACACGTAACGAATCACGTTATTGCAAAGAAAGATTCGATTTTATATATATATAATGCAACGCATGGCTATCTGCGATGAACATTAGTTTAACTATTTGTTGAATCATCATATTACAATTTCATTCGTGATGCACAGTACCATGTCAACTGAACAATATTAAGTTTAAAATTCAAATATTCTCAAATCGTATCTGCTCTTACCTGTTAGGAGTTCATGATCCATTTAAATATTTTATCTTATCTTTTAATCATTTTATATCATTATCTGTAGAATCACAGTACGCTGCATAAAATAGGGGATACCTTTGACAAGCCTATGTATTAGCTATTACTTAGTAACTAACTGCTCTAAGTTTTAATTCTACTAACACTCGATTTAAATCAAAGCATGTAATGATCATGTAAAATGCAGAAATTAACATCTCCCTTGCCCATCATTGGAATCAGTTTTATCCTATAATAAAATTGACTTAGTATAACATACAGTCGGGCCTTTTGTGCACTTAAGTCCGATAATTCATTCCTGACCCATATATAAAAACTCATGCACGTACATTTTTAAGTTGTAATTAACCAACAATTACAGTATCTTCCCCAATTTATTTGAGTTCGTCATTTAACTAGCCGCAATCTCGAGGGTGACTCATGACCCGGCTCCACCAAATGAAATTATTGTTGATAGACCCGACCCACATCATCTTCTAAAAGTCGCAGACAATATTGTTACGTGGCACTACCATCATCTTGAGTTTATCCCTACTACCTTCTTTTTTGATGGATTTTATCCCTACTACCTTGCTAATATGTTTTCGACAACATTTATCATCATGCCGTTATGTTAGCATAAAACAACAAAATAGTCGTGTCACATAAAAAAGCAGCGGGTAGAGGTATACATGTTACAAAATAAATAATATGTGTCATGTACCCCTTTATTTTATTCTTAAATATTGTATATATGTTGTCCAAGTAATAAAACAATATTACATACCATAAAAAATCAAATCAAATTTTACTCAACATTAAATGATTTGACTGAAGACGCGAAATATATAATTCATTTTAGTAAGTACACTCATCTCATCCATGTACTTTAAATTTTGTTCAAATCATTTATTTATTTTTTTTTGGTAAAATTGTTCAAAGCATTTTACGTATATACAAAGGTGATATTTTAGTATTGCAGATAACAATATCTCTTGAATGACTTGAAGTCATGACCTCTCGATCAAATAAAAAGCATTGTACCAACAATATGTATGTCTTCGTTCCTTCATATTATGACTTTAATTTCCCATATATATATATATATATACACACACACACACACACACACACACATGGGTGTGTGTGTTGATTCTAATGTTTCAATTGTATAATCTTAGGCTTTTCTAATGACAATTTAGTTTCAGTACTTACTCGAATAGTAAGCTCCAATCAGGTTTTATGAAATTGACGGATCCACTTGATGTACAAACAAATTTAAATGACAGAATTGTCACATCATAGAAAAATTGACTAACAAAGAGTATTAGGTCACTTGTTTGGAAAACACTACACCGCACATCTAGAAATCGAGAATATCACGTTATTATCAATTAATACTTGATGTCCAAATATACTCATTCGATAGTAATGTTTCAATCAGCAATTTCTTGAAACTTAACATTGTCAAGGTTATTCTTTTTCCCGTTTTAGAGGCGATGTCATATTTTTCATGTAACGTTAAAATACATTAATTATAGTACAATACAAGTTTTAGTGTGGTTGAGAATATCATTCAATCATCATTATAATGTCATGTTGCACATTGGACATTATTTCGTATTAATTCAGAAGTGATGTAATGATAGAAACATATTCTTTGCAAATACAAGCAGAACATGACCATGGCTCTGTTCGTATATACACATAGAATAATAATGCAAAGGTGTCATGTGTTTTGAGTATTTACTATTTAAACAATTTTTAGGTAAAATTCTCAATAACTTGTTAATATATATTAAATATGTCTAATCTCAACAAATTTCCAAACTATGATGTCATTTGTACTTCACACTTAACTTATGATATATATTGTGTGATATGCTCTAAAACCTATTGATTTTTGTGGGAATTTGCTCCATAAACTATTGATCAATTGTTCATTTTGAAGTTGATATCATCTAAAACTTTTTGGTGGTTTCAAAACTTGCACAAAATTTTGATGTGATTTTTTCGGACCACAAGGGAGTTTTAGACACTTAACAATTTACATGAATGTTTTGTGCAAGTTTTCAAAACTACTAGGGGGTTTTGGGGATATCAACTCAAAATGAGTTCAAGTGGCAAATCGTAAAAATATCAATAGGTTAGGTTATGAGTGAAATGCAAAATAACTCCATACTTTAGAAATTTGTTGTAATAAGCTCTAAACAATATTAACAAGTTATATCTACATATATTTCAACTTTTTTTTAGAGTCTCATAGCGTGATGTTATGTGAAAATATAATTAATGTTTTGGTTCCAAGTTCTTGCTTCGTAAGTGTTAACTATATATTTTCTTATTGATAAGCATATTAGGTGCATCATTTTCATAAATAATTGATAAGATTTTAACATTAATTGATTAAAATGAGATCGAATTATAACTTGAAAATATAAAACTATTTTTTTTTTTTGGTGAAATAAATAGAAAACTAACTTAACTGATATTGTACCTAAATATTAAGACAAAATTATAGAACATTTAAAACATTTGAACCTCTTTAAAGTAATATCGATGGTAAAGTTTAAAGGAAAAAAAGTCAAAGCATCCATTTTCAGTTCCCAGGACCAAATTGCACTTATTAAAGCTTTGACCTGCTACATTGAAGGCCTATATTACCATAAGTAGAAAATAATTAAAACCTCGGACCAAATCAAACACACTAATCGAGATTAGTGTAGGTAAGTAGGTATATATAATGAGATACTTTTCTCCAATTAGCACTATCACAATGATTAATACTGCATGTATATTAAATTATTAATAAACTCTTAAATAATTTTAAATTACTAAACGTGACAATTAATAGAAATCTAATGCCACGCGTACTCTAACCTCCTCGTGTCACTGTAATAAATGAATAGAATATAGAGAAAAAGCTGCGTCTGTTTTGGTTTTGTTTACTTCAAATGAAAGCTTTTGCTCCTTTAGAATCTGAGTCTTCACTAAAGCCTCAAGATTTAGTGAGCTCCAAAAAATTTAGAGAGCCCCTTTTCTTCTTTATACATTTATCTGTTTCTTTTTTTGACAATTTTGATGAGACCAAGTTTAAATTTTGTTTGAAAGTCGAAATCTTTTTGGAAGGTGAAGAGGAATTAAAAGGTGGAATATTTAGTTCTTGATAGGTTGGCTATGTGGTTGGTATTGAGTTGACCCCACTTGGATTTGTACTGCCAGCTATGTGATTTTAAATCATATCCCTTTTTATTTGTTTCTATTTACCAGCTTTTGTACCCTTGTCTGTTTTTCCCTAATTAGGTTCGTCTGGGGTTCTTTTTATGTAACGTGGACATGAATAGGATTTTTTTAATGTTGTGATTTGGGTTCTTGATATTTTAATAAAGATTTGAGCTTTTTGGACTTTTTGATAGTTGGGTTTTGGTGTAACAAAATTTTGAGGTTTGAATCAGTTGAGTGAGCTAATTTATCAGTTTTAAAGATTTGAGCTTTTTGGATTTTGGTGTAACAAAATTTTGAGGTTTGTATCAGTTGAGTGAGCTAATTTGTGGGATTGAATTGAAAATGGCATCTGATATGGAATTGGAGGAAGGGAATGAAAGTAAGGGGAGTATGTGGGTTTTGGATCAGAAGCTTGATCAGCCTATGGATGAGGAGGCTGGGATGCTTAAAAATATGTATAGAGAAAAGGTAAAATCTAAAAAGTTGTTCACTTTTTGAGTTATGAGAATCCTGAATATATACTTTTTGTGACCATTAAAGAAACATTTCTGTTTAGCTTTTGCCCTTTTCCACCTTTCTTTTCAATTTTGACAGGATCTTGACATTAGACTAATTTTTCATTTTTTTAACAACTTTTGTTTTAGTTGAGGGGCTTAAATTTGGTTAACTTGTTATGGGTTTTGATTATACAACGAAATGTTGGTTTGAGTTATTAGCTGCTTTTTTCCTACATTGAGCTGAAAAAAGCAATAATTTTATCTTACTCTTTTGTTGTATAAAGGTGTTGGTAATTGGTTTTGGTTTTTATTTAATGCAGAAATTCTCGGCGATTTTGCTCTTGAGGCTTGCTTTCCAGAGTCTGGGAGTTGTATACGGAGACTTGGGAACTTCTCCTTTATATGTGTTCTACAATACATTTCCTCGAGGCATAGACGATCCAGAGGATGTTATTGGTGCTCTTTCGTTGATTATATACTCTCTTACTCTGATACCTCTCCTCAAGTATGTGTTCATTGTCTGTAGAGCAAATGACAATGGTCAGGGTATGCTGCTCTCAAACCAACTTTTTGCTTTTTTCCTATTTTTCTCGACCATCTCACTGTATTTGTTTACAATCGTACCGATACTGGTATTATCCCTCATAAGAAACTTGCTCAATGAATTAGCAGGCTCCGGTTTATTATCCCTCATAAGAAACTTGCTCAATGAATTAGCGGGCTCCGGTTTTTCTAAAAGATAATGTGTTTGTAGGCTACAGTCATGTTTGAGAATTGCAAAAAGCTTTTGTTTTGGGTCTTTAGAATATAAAATTTAGTTAACTTTGTACTGAAGGTGCCTGAACCACCTATTTGTTGGGATAATATTTGATAGTCCTTCTTGACATAAAAATGATGTCCGTCAAAGTGAAGTTCTGTAAGCACTTCAATGGTTCTGCTTCTTAATAGCCTATTATCTACTTGTATGATTGCACTCTGAAATAACTCGAGATAGATCAATTTCTAAAAGAATGCGTGTTAGTTTTGAAGCTAGTAATTGGACAACAATTTCAATTTGTGAAAACGTAAGGCTTAACTTGCTGTATTCGTTGATAGTAATATTTAACACTAGTGGCAGCATGGATATTTCCATTGATGATTTTCTGAGATATTTATTGTGTTGTACCATATTGCATGCATTCGTAGAAAAGTATTATGTTTCTTATGTGATACTTCTGGTGAGATCTAGCACGGGAAGAAGCGGTGACTGTGGAATTGTTATGCATGATGGACAGTTTCTAGTATTAAATCTCGGCTTTGCATCTATTTTATTTACAAAAGGATATTTAAGTTTTGGATGAAACATATTTTGTCGGCTACCAACTATTAGATCTTAGTATATCTCCTGGTAACAAAGTGATACGCATTCAATGTTTATTTACTCTATTTTGGAAGGTATCGTGTTTCACATCTGTGTGAACTATGCAAGTATATTAAGTAACTCTTGGCTTTATTGTTTGAAAACGTCATTGAATGAGATATATTGCTCTTATCTTTGTTGTATTTAGGAGGAACTTTTGCTCTGTATTCGTTACTTTGTCGGCACGCTAAAGTGAAAACAATTCCCAATCAGCACCGCACTGATGAAGAACTGACAACGTATAGTCGTAGCACATTTCATGAGCACTCATTTGCTGCTAAGACAAAGAAATGGCTGGAGGCACATGCATTCAGAAAGAATGCGCTTCTTGTACTAGTACTTGTTGGGACGTGCATGGTGGTTGGTGATGGAATTCTCACTCCTGCTATATCTGGTAATGTGTCTCTTATCATTATTTTTCCTCTTTATGATCTTGTTACACGTAATCTTTTTTCCATAAGTGATCTGTGTTTTACCATGCAAATTAAAGTAACTAATGATCTAATCAACAGAACCTCATTGTCACTTGTTGCCCGTCCTAGGAAATATCACCAAGTGTGTCCTTTTCTGTTAAAGATGTAATGTGACATTGATGCAATAAAGAGACAGTTACACCTGGTCCTGGGGCCAGAGTCATTCACTGCACTTACTGAAGAGCAGACCTTCGAGATAGAGAGGAGTTTGCGGTGTGTGTGAGTGTTGGGGGGGGGGGGGGGGGAGGGGGGGGGTTCTAGGAACAGTGTCCTGAGTTAGCATTTTAACATTAGCTACAAAAGTACATAGTCTGACTGTTTTATATGTTAGTGATTAAGCTGGGATGTGAAAGTTAAGTTATGTTAGGCATAGCAGTAATGAATGGTTACCCATTGAAGTGCTTACACGTGACTGGTCATAAGAAGATGCACAATAATCATTAACCAGAGGAGCTGAAAATTCATATAAGTACAGATAGTGAGTTAATGTCCAATCTTTTCGCACTCCAGTCTTACACACGACTGCATTGCTTATATGTACCATATCATTCGCTCATGAATCTTTAGTAAGAGTGTTCGGAAGATTCTGGTGGTTAGAGAACTTCTTTTGAAGCTTGAAAAGAATGTATTTCCTGGATTTGTGTCTCAGTGATTCAAGTACACGGTTAGGGCGATATATGAAGGAAGCCTAGCATGTCACACACTTCAATTTAAAAATCAAAATACATACAAAATTCTTTCTGTGTAATGTGTAAAACTTACATGCAACCAGAGAAATGTTTTTTGAAGTCAATGATTTATGGTCAGAGCTAAATAAACGTGGGCCGAGAGGCATGGCTGTTGTCATTCTCTCTTCATATGATAAACTTTGCTCCAACCTAATTCAAATGTGTTATTGTTTAAGCGAATTCCAAAATATGATTCAAAAGAATCTATGTCTTTTGGTTATTTCATGAATGTTCAATCATTTGTCCCTTGATTTTCATTTTATTGTACACTCAACCAAATTACTTGTTTCAGTTCTTTCAGCCTCTGGTGGTATTAAGGTGGACCATCCAAAGATGAGCAATGGTATTATCTATTGTCAAATCTAACTGTTATCTTATGAGTCTTTGTGCAATTTTAAATACATTTATATAATCATATTAAATTAAGCCTGTGTTTTCCCATGCAGACGTGGTTGTACTTGTCGCGGTATTTGTTTTAGTTGGTCTATTTAGTCTGCAGCACTATGGCACAGATAAAGTTGGTTGGCTTTTTGCACCTATTGTACTGCTCTGGTTTCTCATGATTGGAGGCATTGGCATCTTCAACATATACAAATATGATAGATCAGTTTTGAAGGCCTTTTCACCTGTGTACATATACCGGTATTTTAAACGGGGAGGAAAAAATGGTTGGACGTCACTAGGAGGAATCATGCTCAGTATCACAGGTTTTATCTCTTTTCTGCTTCATTTCAATGGCAGATTCCTGACTCTTTTGTGTTGGACTAAGCATCACACTTTCTGATTGCTACGTACTATTGCAGGCACTGAAGCACTTTTTGCTGACCTTGCCCATTTTCCAGTTTCGGCTGTACAGCTTGCTTTCACGGTAGTCGTGTTTCCTTGCCTTCTTTTAGCTTATTCTGGGCAAGCTGCTTACCTTATGGAAAACAAAGAACATGTAGTTGATGCATTTTATCGTTCAATTCCTGGTATGATCCTCTTGCTTCACCATTTCCAATTTTTAAATATAATATTTGTATTTTCTCATTCCGTGAGACGTATCTCTGGAAAAGAAGCTTTTGATATTAAATGCGACATATTTCCGCTTAAAGGAGATTTTGATATTAAAATGCCTATCTACTCTTAGAGAAGCCTCTGATAATATATGAGACATATATGTGCTTAGAAGCTTTCCATATTGCAGGAGATGTATCTCCACAGAATATACTTAGCGTAGGTTTCTGCTAGCAAAAGATGAGTGCAGTAAGAAGTAAGCAGATTTGGTATTTGTTTAGTTCTGATATAATTCGTGAGATGCAAACGTTTGGCATATTTTCCTTCATTTTTCAAGTTTAGTCTATGGGCATATTTTCTTTGTCTTGATTGATACTGAATATTTTAGCCTTCTTTTCGAAAACCACCTTACTTATCCAGGCATGAGTGTCTTTGTTCAGCTGATGTGAAATAGACTTCATTTCGACCGATCACTCATTAATTTTAATTTTCTATTTGCAGAAAAAATATACTGGCCAATGTTTATTATTGCAACTTTGGCTGCTGTGGTTGCTAGTCAAGCCACCATATCTGCTACTTTTTCAATAATAAAGCAGGCCCTTGCCCTCGGTTGTTTTCCTAGAGTCAAAGTTGTACATACATCAAAGAAATTCCTTGGGCAGATTTACATTCCGGACATGAATTGGATCCTTATGGTTCTCTGTATTGCTGTAACTGCTGGATTCAGAAACCAAAGCCAAATTGGAAATGCTTATGGTAAGTTTTTTCTTCGTTGCACTTTATAAATTCGAATTCGGTTTCTTTTTTCTTAGTAAAATAACATTCTGCTTGACAACAGGTACTGCCGTTGTCATCGTCATGCTCGTGACCACACTTCTGATGACTCTCGTAATGCTACTCGTTTGGCGCTGCCACTGGATTCTAGTAGTACTTTTCACTTTCTTCTCTCTTGTCGTGGAGTGCACGTACTTTTCAGCCGTTCTTTTCAAAGTCGATCAGGGAGGGTGGGTCCCACTTGTGATCGCTATTGCGTTTTTTATCATCATGTACGTCTGGCACTACGGCACCGTAAAACGCTACGAATTTGAAATGCACAGCAAAGTCTCCATGGCCTGGATTCTTGGGCTTGGGCCTAGTTTGGGCCTGGTCCGTGTACCTGGCATAGGACTCGTGTACACCGAGCTAGCAAGTGGGGTACCCCATATCTTCTCGCACTTCATAACAAACTTACCAGCTATCCATTCTGTGGTGATTTTTGTGTGTGTGAAGTACCTTCCCGTTTACACAGTCCCCGAGGAAGAAAGGTTCCTAGTGAAACGAATCGGACCTAAAAATTTCCGCATGTTCCGTTGCGTTGCGAGGTATGGGTACAAAGATCTCCACAAGAAAGACGAGGATTTTGAGAAAAAGCTGTTTGATAATCTATTCTTGTTTGTCCGGTTAGAGTCTATGATGGAAGGGTATTCTGATTCAGACGAGTATAGTTTGTACGGACAACAAACACAACAGTCGAGAGAATTCTTGTTGAGAGATATGACCGCCAACTCCATATCGGATCTTGACCAGACAATTTCGTCGGTGGATTCGATTGTCCCTGCTCGATATCCAATGGGGCACGTAAACAACAATATTACGTCGTCGGGGCGAATGAGTTCTCAAAATGAGGTCGATGAATTAGAGTATCTGAGCAGTTGTAGGGATGCGGGTGTGGTTCATATACTGGGGAATACCGTGGTAAGAGCAAGGATGGAATCTAGGATCTACAAGAAAATAGCTATTGATTACATATATGCTTTTCTTAGGAAGATTTGCAGGGAGAATAGTGTAATCTTTAATGTACCTCATGAAAGCCTTTTGAATGTTGGACAGATTTTCTTTGTCTGAAATTTTTTTAAGAAGAGTGGACATTATGGATCCTGGCTACCATGTCAGAGAATTTGATTACTGGGATTGGTATTATGAATTTTCTTGCATCTGCTAAGTTCGAATGTGGACCTAAACTTAAGTACTATTCAGTCTTTATAACTAACACATTCACATGCGAAAAGCAAATTAATTTCCATGTATTCCATAGGGTCCCTTTTTCCACATTTTGTTGAATAACAACTCTTGAAGTCCAAGCATAATGTACTAGTGTGTTTCATTTGTTATTGTTCGACACTTTTCTTCTGTTTGGCAAATGAGTCATCACAACAGCAACCTCTTTGGTTAGCACATCATTTTCTTTTTTTCTTAAAAGACGAAAAAAAAATCTCTTATGGTAATTTGTGTGTCATCAACAACCTTTGAGGAAAGTTATTCATATATGTATATTCATCATAAAAATGATGTGGAAGTCTGCAAAGTGAGTGATGTATGTGTTCGAGTTGAGACAAGACATGTTCGACGTAAAATATCTATGCATGTTCGATCATCCACGTGCTATAATACATAAAATTCATACATGAGTAAGATTCGATAAACAAAATTTAGTCGATTGCATAAAATTCAATAGAAAACGCACACCTATCGTCATTGCTCGTGAAAAAGAAGACGGATTATAAGGGCAACTACGTTAATTGACAAATATTCAAGAGCAATTATCGTGAAAAAAAACTCTATTTAATTTTCTATGTATGGATGATCGTGTATTTGTGTTTTTGATTCAATACTGCAAATGAAATGCACTCCTAATTTATGTTAAGAAAAAAAAAAACTTTACCAATTCGATTTTTCAATTAATTTATTTTTTTAATTGTATTTTTGTTTGCTCATCTCACTTAGGCTATCAACGGTAACCAGGTCAAATGGAGTATTATATTATTATTATTTTGTCCATTAAAATCTAACACATAAATAGGGGCAAGTTCAAAATCCGAGCTCAAAACAGCAGCAGCACCATACAGAGCAGAGAAGAGCCAAATATACATACACATATACATATACAATTCAGCTCAGCAAACATTACAATGCATTCGGTTTCAAGCGGTGGAAAAGTAACAAGAGAACAAAAGCGGAGAAAAAAACGAAGAAAGCGTGACGGAAGAGATCCACGTGGCAGTCAGGGCTGGGCTCGAGTCAATGTGTGCGTGTGTCGGAGCCCTGATGAATCAATCCGTTGGCCACAATTGTTGCATTGAATGCCAATGTTAATCTGATTATTCTGGCTCAAACGAGCACACACACTCACCTACTCTCTCTCTATTTAATTCCGTTGTTTTCTCTCTCTTCATATTCGTGCTTCTCGCTCTCATACATTTTGCCCTAATCCCCTCTTTTGCCTCACCGCTTCTTCCTGTGTCATGCATAAAAGTGGTGAAACACAATTGACTTCTTGTCCATTTTGTAGGATTTTGCATCTGTCTAACTGTTTTGGTGAGTGTTGATCTGTTTCTAGGATGTTGCTTTGCGAATCTGAGTTAATTGTTGTGTTGTTTTCTCATGTTGTATTTTGTTGAATTTGTCATCTTTTTATGTGCATCTGGCTTTTGTTAGCAAACATGTATCAATTTGTCCGGTAGTTAAAACGTAAGTCCAAGTGCATGTATGCTTTATGCGCTGCTTGCCAATTTAGAAAGGGATAGGAGAATGTCGCCATTCTGTTTTTAGAAACTTCTCCAAGAGTGGAACGCGATAAAATAGAAGAGCACATTTTCATGAAAGTAGGAATGAAACAAGAATGACTTCTCCAGAAAATAATTCAAAAAAGAGCATATTTTCCACATTTAGCAACTGTTCTAATTGGTCGTGGCAGCCTGAGATTGCAGTGCATTAATATTGATATTTTTAATTATTTACTACCTGCCGTGAACAGAATCTCGACATCAAATAGTTGTTATATATGTCTAATACATGCATATGCATGTATACATATATACATATATGTGTTTGTGTGTATGTGTGTGTGCGTGCGTGTCTGTATACATCTTTACTGTTTCTGACTACACGCTCAAGGAAACGACAAAAAGATAATGTATGATGCTCTCAGCATCCATTATTGTTGGTGAAGTGTATATTTCACTTACTAATTACATGGACAATATTGCATAAGCTTGATTGAATACGATCTACTAAAGAGTATCAGTTCTAGAACTCTTTATAGATAGATTGTGCTTATAAAAATAATTTAACAGATTTTGTATATAATGCACAACAACTTGTTATCGATGGAATTATGATAGTTAGTTGTTATTCCATCTAAATTTGGCCTTCTATTGATCTTTTATCATCTAAAATAGTATTTGCTGATAGAATTTCATACTCAAATCGCGTGTCTACTTGGGAGTTTTTGACTGCGAAATCGTGTCCAGTCTCCCACATTTATTTCTTCTTAATGCTATATTTAATGCTATATTCAGTATTAACACTCCCGCCAAATCTTCATTACGAAGTGCAGGTTGCTTTCTATATCTCAACTTGTCGGCGCTCTTTCTTTCTAAAGTTAACCTTCGTATGATTTTCCTTATTGCAGTTTGCAACTGTGAGGACAATGGAGGAAACTGGTCCCGAGACTAGCTCAGTGCTTAGCAGAAACTTCTTGTTGAAATGCAAGAGAGGAAAGCCTGCTGGTACTGATAAGTCCAGTGGCAATGGGAAAAATTACAAACCTGCTCAACATCAAAGTACTACTTCATCGAAACGTGGTCCTAAAGATGATGTTAGTGTAGATCAATCTTCTAGCAAGAAAATGGGGGATGATGGTGTATGTTATCGTCTTATCTTTATTTTTATACCTTTTCTTGTTCTAACAACATGCAATGTTTAGAACTAATTCATTTCTGTAATGTTTATTCCTACGACTTTTCGGATATATTTATTTGAATTTTTACTAACCACTAATGACCTGGACTTTTTTTTTTTCTTTTTTTAATTAATTTGCATGCTTGAAGAGTTATGTAAAAAATTATGACATCCCTTTTTCTATATTCAGTATTATTACGAATGCATGGTCTGTGACCTTGGTGGAACCTTGCTCTGTTGTGATTTCTGCCCCCGCACCTATCATCTTGAGTGTTTGAAACCCGCTTTAAAGGTATGGTTAGTTTGTCCACAATCAATTATGTGTTTTCTGACCTCTGTAATTTTTTCTTTATATGCAACTAAAACCTTATTTTATAATCTCAAGCATATCCCAATGGGGAAGTGGGAATGCCCAATCTGCTGTGCTGGACGTGCTGATCGGGAGGGAATGGACCGTCTGGATACCATTTCGACGCAAGCACGATCAGACAATATCACTCGGGGATCAGGAAATGAAACTAATACATCTGCTTTCAACACTGTTAACCAGGGAGTTGGGAATTCTAATTTCCGGAGGAAAAGGTCTTCAGGCAAAGAAAAATCGTCCTTATCCCATCGTGGAAAAGCAGTTGAGGGGTCTGATATCACCTCGAATAATGAATGCAGCAATGAACAAAGTCATGCAGTTCAAGATGGCCGTGTGGATAGTGTAGATGAGACAGTCACCCCAGCTAAGGGATTATTGTCGAAGAGAAGAAATTCAAATAGAAATACAGAATCTTTTGATAAATTAACTGAAAAATCTCCTGAGATTTTTTCCCCTGGAGACGAGCCTACCTTAGCAATGGAAGTTGCCGCCATAGCATCCAGAAAAAGAAAGCATGATGTTCAATGGTCTGATGTGGCAAAGAAGCATAAGGTTGAAAAGGACAAAGCTGGTGTAGATATTTGCAGAAAAGGTCTACCCAGAGCAAAAGCTGTCGGTGCAGGAACCTCCAAATCACCTGGAAAACATAAATCATCTTGCTTGCAAAGGTCCAAGCAAGATGCTACCTCAGATACTGTCGATAACCAACCAAATGATATGGTCTGTTTTCTATCTTTCACTTGGTTTGCCTTTGGTTCTTATTTTAGTCTGGAATTTTTTCTGATTGCTGCAACCCATACAAGCAATTATTTCCCAGATTTTAAAAAAGGAACGGGAAATAGGAAATAACAAAGTGGAGCCCACTACTTAAAAATTGACCATGCATGATCGTTCTTGATTTTAGACTTCAGGCTCATGCTTTCATGTCTATTATAAATCCGTGAATCCACCTTAAGGAACAGATATTAGTGGGTACTTGTGCATCTATACATTTTTTTCCCTTTTAGATTTTTCACATAACTCAATGTTAAAGCACATAAGCATTTAACTGAGTGCTAAGGTGGTCAAAGTTTTATGATTTCATTTTTCTTGTTATCGTTGATCAGAAAGAGGCGCTTGTCAGCCTGATAGTTGAGGAACATCTTTTCTTTTTCTTAAACCAAGAACAGTGTCAAAATGTAGTGGTTTACTAACAGCAAGTGTACTCAGTCACCAGCATCACATTTTGAGCTGGATTACTCAAAACTAAAATGGTGGAAACAATTTTGAGGAGGTCTTCAACAACTAGGAAAAAAACAACTTACCTTTTTGTCCCAACCAACTGAGGTAAGTTGTATGAACCAAAATGTAAATCACTTTGAGTAAAACTCATGAATTTTCCTGTACGCCATTCCAGTGAGCAGGATGTCTTCATGACGTACTATCGCAACATTATCCTTCAGAATTTTGGATATATATCCTAAATCATTTTGTTGTTTTCATTCTCTTGCATGTTACCCACTTAAACGGCCTTTTCTTCTGTTGCATCGTATCTAGGCTCGGAGCTAGTCCCCTTTCCTATTATAGTATCTGTAGTTACACAAATACATCTCTTGCACACACTTGTTCTTGCTCCATTTTTCAAAGTTATTTTTGCTATTTATGTTTCCATGTAAATTTCTTGGTTACAGATGGTCTCTGAGGAGGCAGTGCACAGACTCTTGATTTCTGAAGATAATGCCCGTGGCGATCAGCAGGTATGAATCTTGTGAGGATTACTTGTTATAAAGAACATATTTCTTAGCCTCCCATTGTTTTACTGAATCTTACCTCGTCAATCAACTAAATGATGAGTAATTTTCTACTTTTACTTTTGTTTCTTCTAAAGAAGCAGGTTGACCGGGTTGTTGGTTCTCGAGTTCAAGGTGATAATACCGGTTTTGTACGTAATATTGTGATAACCAGTACAAAGGACCAGCCTTTGGCGGACACATTGATTGGAGAAGATCTAAGTACGGCATCTGGAGAATATCTTAATGAGGGCTTAGATCTGGTTGGTGGGGGAAACTCAGTCGACGATCGTCAGGATGTTGCCAGCTGTTCAGAACTCATGGACCCTTGCGCGGTTCAATCAAATTCGTCCTCTGTTTCATATGAGTTTTTGGTCAAGTGGGTCGGGAAATCACATATTCACAACAGTTGGATTTCTGAAACTGAACTGAAAGTTCTGGCAAAGAGGAAACTGGATAATTACAAGGCAAAGTATGGGACGGTTACAATGAATCTGTGCCAGGAACAGTGGAAGACGCCACAGCGAGTCATTGCTACTCGTTCATCCTCAGGTGGTTCATCAGAAGTGTTAGTTAAATGGACGGGTCTTCCTTATGATGAATGCACTTGGGAAAGAATGGATGAACCTGCTATTGCAAAGTCAAATAACTTGGTGGACTTGTTCTTCAGGTTTGAACAGCAAGCATTGGAGAATGATACTACCAATCTTGCATCAAGTCGAATGAAAGGCGGCTTCCAACAAAGCAAGGTAACTACACTCACAGAGCAGCCTGAAGAGCTAGTTGGAGGTTCTTTATTTCCACATCAGCTGGAAGCGTTGAATTGGTTGCGGAAGAGCTGGAAAAGATCGAGAAATGTGATAATTGCGGATGAAATGGGGCTTGGTAAAACAGTGTCAGCCTGTGCTTTCATATCATCTTTATATTTTGAGTTCAAGGCTACACTTCCTTGTCTAGTTTTGGTTCCTTTATCCACAATGCCCAATTGGATGTCAGAGTTTTCACTGTGGGCTCCAGACATCAACGTCGTGGAATATCATGGTAACGCAAGAGCTCGGGCAGCTATTCGCCAATATGAATGGCATGCATGCGATCCTCATGGGTTGAATAAGAAGACATCTGCTTACAAATTCAATGTTCTGTTGACTACTTACGAGATGGTTCTATGGGATTCCTCTCATTTACGTGGAGTTCCTTGGGAAGTTCTTGTTGTTGATGAGGGTCATCGTCTTAAAAATTCTGCCAGTAAGTTATTTGGCATGTTGAATACGTTTTCATTCCAGCATCGAGTGCTATTGACTGGTACTCCTCTGCAGAACAACATTGGGGAGATGTACAATTTGCTACATTTCTTACAGCCAGCTTCATTTCCATCCCTCTCTTCATTTGAGGAGAAATTTAATGATTTGACAACCGCAGAAAAGATGGAGGAATTGAAGAAACATGTTGCTCCGCATATGCTTCGAAGACTAAAAAAGGATGTAATGCAGAATATCCCGCCCAAGACTGAACGAGTAGTTCCAGTTGAACTGTCATCTATCCAGGCAGAATATTACCGTGCCATGCTCACAAAGAACTACCAAATATTGTGTAACATTGGGAAAGGGGTTCCTCAGCAATCAATGCTGAATATTGTGATGCAGTTAAGGAAGGTCTGCAATCATCCTTATCTCATACCGGGCACGGAACCTGAATCAGGCTCAGTCGAATTCTTACAGGAAATGAGAATAAAAGCTTCAGCCAAGCTCACTCTACTCCATTCTATGCTGAAAGTTTTACACAAAGAAGGCCACAGAGTCCTTATCTTTTCCCAGATGACCAAGTTACTTGATATACTTGAGGATTATCTGTCTATTGAATTTGGGTCAGAGACATATGAGAGAGTGGATGGCTCTGTCGCTGTGGCTGATCGACAGACAGCAATAGCAAGATTTAACCATGATAAGAGTCGATTTATATTCCTCCTATCAACGCGCTCCTGTGGCCTGGGCATCAACTTAGCCACCGCTGATACTGTCATTATCTATGACTCAGATTTCAACCCGCATGCCGATATCCAAGCAATGAATCGAGCTCATCGAATTGGACAGTCAAAAAGTCTTCTTATATACAGGCTGGTTGTCCGTGCTAGCGTTGAAGAGCGCATCTTGCAGCTTGCAAAGAAAAAACTAATGCTTGACCAACTTTTTTTGAACAAGTCTGGATCACAGAAGGACGTAGCAGACATTCTAAAGTGGGGAACTGAAGAACTTTTTAGCGATTCTTCTACGGGGAGTGATGGTGAATACCACAGGAATAAAGATGAAGCGCGTACGGTTATGGAGCGCAGTAGTGGGAGAAGAACTGGTGGCCTTGGAGATGTATATGAAGACAAATGTGCAGATGGCAGTAAGAAGATCGTGTGGGACGAAAGTGCCATTCTGAAATTGCTGGACCGCACAAATCTCCATCCTGGTTCATCTGATAATGCCGAGTCAGAATTAGAAAATGGCATGCTTGGTTCAGTGAAGGTGTTAACTGCTTTCTCAACTTGTGACCCTTTACTTCCATTTATTTTTCACCTCAACTCTTTATTATCATTTACTGTAAAAGATATGTTTTTTTAACAGCTTGCTTATATATGTGAATGAACCACTTCCATTGTGATTTTTTGCATGTTCTTTTCAATTACTATGTTTGGACTGTTTTCTGATCAAGAAAGAACATATATATTGAGGATTGACTTTTCAATTAAGAGACAGTGTCTCTATTTGATTATCATTTCTTTCTCATATGCTTCTCCTAATTTTCCCTCAGGCGGTGGAGTGGAATACTAAATCTGCAGAAGAAGAAGTTGGGATGGGGCCTGATATGCTTGATGACAATATGGCTGGCACTAATGAAGAAAATGAATGGGACAGGCTTCTGAGAGTTAGGTAAGGAAATTAATTTTGTTAGCAGCTAACAGCTTAATACCAACATGATTCCTTTCTCAAGAAATGCTATAGTTTATTTCTCATTGCGTTAACATGAGTATCCCATCCAGCCTGGTACTGAATTATATTTGTCTAAATGTGAAGTAAGTGGTCGGTTGTGATAACTCTGAGAAGAAAGATTGTCATGGTGCCTTGTTAGTATGCGTCGCTTGTCTTATCTTGAAATTTTTTGATCATGTTTTTATTTAAATTTGTTATAATCAATCATATGATGTATCACTAAAATGACCTTTTAAATGCATAGCTCTGTTTCTGCTCTATCTGGTTTTGTAAATGATGTGATTGTATATACATTAGGGTCCGCCTTCGTAGCCCCATGTTAAAAGGTTTTAATGGCGGACACCATGCACTAATATTGCATTTGGTAGGATTATAAGATTTATGGGCTGGCCGGTTTGAATCAGGCAAGCTACTGCTTCATGGCATAATATCATCCATCCGTTCTTGGTGGATTACATAATCTACCGAGTTCAGATTGTAAAAAGTCGTATCAAACGCCATTCTAATATGTTAAATGGCATTAATACATTCAGGAACTGTCTTAATTCAGACTTAAATTAATTATTCCTTACATAACAAACAACTCCTTTGTATTTTAAACTATCTACAATGGAGTCCTCTTTTTTATACTGATACCTCTTGTGGGTCTCATCTTATATCATTTCTCATGCGTTCTATAGATGGGAGAAATATCAAAATGAGGAGGAAGCAGCTCTTGGTCGTGGAAAACGCCAGAGAAAGACCATTACCTACAGTGAGGCATATGTTACTCATCTGAACGAGATGTTGAGTGAAGTAATCCTCTATACCAGTCCTCTCTCTCTCTCTCTCTCTCTCTCTCTCTCTCTCTCTCTCTCTCTCTCTCTCTCTCTCTCTTCACGTACACATACATGCATGCATATATCTGAGTATTTGTGTATAGCAGAAGTTCCTTATGTATTATGTTGAAACTTTGAAAAAAAGTTATAGTTACATTATTTACTTAGACATCTAGATATATCTGGTCTCTATTGACAAAATCTTCTTTTGACAGTTCATACTAGTGACTGCGTCCTTTTAAGTCTAGCTTTTTATCCAATTAATGATATAACATTTCATACTAGTGACTGCATTCTTTTAAGTCTAGCGTTTTATTCTATTAATGATATAAGCTAGCTTTCCATATATTTCTTTGTTCATATTTTGGTTGTTTACCATAAAATTTGAAGGCTTCTTCCACTTGCGATAACCAAATACATTTAATGGCAAACCATATACTTCAGACTAGCTAGCACACATAAGCTTGTAAAAGTGTCTGCAAGAAGTGCCTATATAATGTATTTGATTATGTACTTAACTTTGCTCTTTATTCACTGGATATCTTAATTCAGCAGATCAGCAACTCAGTTCCATAAATGTGGCTGCAAGAAGTGGCCGAGTAATTTATTTGTTTCTGTACTTAACTTTTTGCTTTGCTCTATATTAACTGAGTACCTTTATTCAGCAATCAGGAACTCAATTTCAACTTTACCTTTGGACTTCAGTTGTCTTATTTCTCTCATACTTAGATGCAATAATCCTGAGAATAGGCAGATTTACTATGATAAGTTGGCAGAAAGCTATCCCAAGAAAACGAGGTTGCAAATTTGTTCTATTTTGGTTTTGCTGTGATCATTATTAGGAATTCATATTACAGTGCGGAATCTGGAAATAACACTGTTTTACTAACAGCCTTGGTCCCTTTCGTCCTAAACAGTTTTAGGTGTCAGAATCATGTTATGTAATCTAACCAATGTGTAATGATTCATGTGACAAAACAGAGTGAAGCTGAAGCGGAGTGGGAGCGTGAAGCTGAAGAGGAGCAGGAGCTTGAAGCTGAGCCCAAGTTTAAGTATACACCAGCAGGAAGAGCTCTTAAAGAAAAATAGTGAGTTTCACTACATTTAAAGTTTATTCTTGTCTCTTATTACGTTTCCTATCGACACTAAGGAATACATTGACTTTAAATCTTCAGCATTTATATGGCGTTCATGAAATATAATTTGGTTAGAAACCAGCAAATTTTGTGCATATAGTAGTGTATATGTTATAGTAAAATACAACAAATAATATGTACAAGAAACCTAAACAACATAGATGTTTAATTTGCACCACTAAAACTTATAACCATAGTTGAGTCTAACAGATAAACCAATCAATAGACCATAATGTTATGATACTTATAACCATAGTTGAGTCTAACAGATAAACCAACCGATAGACCATAATGTTAAGTAAAAGAATAAACCCTTCCTAAGTAAAGATTTTTCTCGCCTAAGTTGTCAAACCTTTAGATTTGGTCAAATGGGAAACAACATTTTAAAGATATGCTATCTTGTTGCATATATATTTATTGTAGTTTGTGGGTTATTTACGGCTCTAAAAATGGTTTGAGATAATTAATTGACCTATAATTAGATGTTGACATTAATACACTAACATAATTGAGCTTCTTAAGAATCTGAAATTTTGAATGACTATGTATACTGGTTAGTATCATTTAAATAAGCAAATACCGTAGAAATAAGACTTACTTCGACAGAGAATTAGAAATGACAGTTTGGGAAAACATATGCTGTCAGGAAATTTGTTTCCTCAATATGGAAATTATTTACTTGATAAGATAAGTTGCATTTGGCATATAAAGTTATAGAGAAACCAATATGTATTTGTAAAACAATGTACCCAGAAATTTATTGTAATTGGTTGGTTACTAATATCTTTCCTATGGGCTTCGAAGAAATTGCACATAATGCACAGCATTTGCGCTAAATCATTAATTCTTTTTCTTATTACTAAAGGATCATCAGGCTAAAAACCCTTCTAGATTTTTTTCCATGATCAACACCTATATTCTTATTCTGCTGACAGTTTGAGAGTAAATGTAGTTCTAACGTGATTATTATTCAACAGTGCAAAGCTTCGTGCCAGACAAAAGGAAAGATTGGAAAAAAGGAGTTCAGCTGAATCACCTTCTCATCGTAAGGAAAAGTACAGGCTAGAGTCGATTCCTGAGCCCCATAGTCATAAAGGGCATGCAGAGGGAGACTCTATTGCTTTTTACTCTGATTTTCAAGAGAAGACCAAACTGCCATTTTGGGAGAAGTTGTATTCATTTCCTGGTGCAAACTTTCCAAGTACAGCTCCTGATTTGCTCCCGAAGCTATCCCTGGGAACCAGAGTTGCAGAGACTAAGGATATTGTGTCTGATCTTCATAGGCTGCCGTTGCTGCCGAATTTCAGATTTCCTCCAGATCCACTCAAGTATAATCTAGCAGTGCAGGAGATTCCTCCAAGTCTAGTGAGATCATTGTGTACTGAAACGCATACAAAGGTTCTGGAGGATTTCATTCGAGGAGCTAGGGCGGCCGGATCGAGCAACTTGCTGGAAAAGAAGTCTCAAGTTGAAATCTGGTAGGAGGTTGAACTTGGTTGGAAATTTTTACTGCCCTTACTTATATGGGAAGGAGTGAGCTCCAGGATTCTTTGCTGGTTGCTGAAACTGAAAAAGGTCAAAGCTTTTCTGAGTTTATAGAAGAGGAAGATGCATCTAGATGCAAATCTGGGAAGGCACGCTCCATTATTGGCTGTGAGAAGCAGTATTGCTCCCAGCAAAACTCTCGAATCGGACCTGCCTCCTACGGTGACTACAAGTGCAAAATCTGTTAGAGAGCTGCAAGAGGGAAATGAGAGTTTTCTTGTGCAGTTATGTGTGTTATAAGTATAGACTATAGAGGAACATAATTACATGATTGCTGTGCAAAGCTTTTGTAAGATGAGATGACTTGCATAATTTTGCCGTTACATGGTTATAACTTATATCCACATTGTGATAATTAAGAGGAAACTGCGAGAAAAGTGAAACAACAATCTTGGTGCAGTTATACTGCAGAACTAGTTCGCCTTTGATTGTAACAATTTTCGTTCATTTAACATACGAAAAGAAAATTAATTGCCATGTTACCATATGTCTCTTTTTTCGTATTGCTGAAATAACTCCAAACACGAAAAATATTTCACGTGTGTCATGTGTTTCATTATACATGTTTGACGCTTTGCAGAATGAAGTTGATGAATTGGAGTATTTGAGCAGTTGTTGGATGCGCATGTGGTTCATGTTCTGGAAAATACAGTCCATACTAGTAATTGCATTCTTTTACTCCTGGCGTTTTATCCATTAAATGATATAAGCTAGCTTCAGAATAGTTAACTTTCTATGCTTTGGTATTTGACCAAAATATTTATTTTGAGAACTATGTAAAGCGTATCTAAGCTCATAAAAGTGGCTGAAAGTAGTGGCTAAATAATTTATGTACTTAACTTAATTCTTTTTGCTCTTCATTCACCGAATACCTTAATTCAACAATCAGCAATTCATTTAACAAAAGTAGCTGCAATAAATAATGTATTTGCTCTGAATATCGTATTAAGCAGTTAACTCAACTTCAACCTAACATTTTGACTTCGGAACTGTCTTAACTTTTCTCATTTTAGAAAGCAATAATTGGTACCATTACAATTTCTCATTCAAAATGCTATCTGTAATTATTGACCGGGTAGTTTTTCTTCTAAATTGTGCTTAATCATGCAAATTGAAAGGTCAGCGAGGTAGGTTGTTGATGCATTTAGAACCAATAGGGTGGACGTTTGATACCTATATATGGTTACTGACCAAGTTTCAGCAATGTTTTTATTTCCTTATCATAAGATCTTGGTGCATCAAGAAATCCAAGATAGTTTGCGAAGGAACAAACTTATGAATAACTTATCTCGACAATAACTTCCATTTGATTTACTTTTACTAATAGACTCTGGTCGCTTTCGGTATATAACAGTTTTAGATGTTAGAATCGTGTAATGTACTTTTGACCAATTTTTTGTCGATTGTTTTAATGACTGAAGCATGTGCATTCATGAGCATCCAGTTGAAGGCGAATGGGAGCGTCAAACTGAGCTTGAGCGCAAGTATACACCAGCCCGACAAGCTCTTAAAGAAATATAGTGAGTTTCACTTCTTATAAAGTTTATTCCTGTTTCTTGTTAAGTTTCCTATTAGACCAAATAGTATATCATATTTTAAATTTTCAACATTTATATGGCCTTCGTGAATCAATAAGAACCAGATGGGTTATATTCATAAGAATACATGCATACGATTTTAAAGTAAAGCTTTAGTCACCTTTCCAGATTGCAGATATAAAGTATTAAATGTTTGAATCAAAATCATCGAAAACTTGCAACTTTAAACTAATAGTGCAATATAAATGCATATCACTTACTCAGTCAGAGAATGATTGTCAATTACAGTATAAATCAGTGAGAATTCAGAAAAAAAGAAAAGACCATAACTGAAACTAGCAATCTAAATGTTTATAGCAGTGTTGTGATAATAAAATACAACATAAATATGCACAACAAACCTATTTATTTTGTAAAATTTGATTACACCAAAGAAACTTACAATAAGTATAGGAGAGTATAAGTGGGTTTTTCTAAGATAAGATGACTGTCAACTGTGATGATGTTAGATGATTATATTCACATTGAAGGTTGCAAAGCCTTTTGGCTACGCCTCTTCGCAATGATTAGAAAAGGTGAATAACAATCTTGTGCAGTTATAGCGGAGAATTAGTTCACCTTTGAAGAAACTTGTTGCTCCACACATGCGTCGAAAACTTAGAAAAGATGCCATGCAGAATGTTCCGCCCAAGACTGAACGAGTAGTTCCAGTCGAGTTGCTGTCCATTCAGGCAGAATATTACCGGGCCATGCTCACAAATAAGAGTACGACCATTGCTCCTAATAAGAAACTCATGGACCCTTGCACGGTTCAATCAAATTCGTCCTCTGTTTCATATGAGTTTTTGGTCAAGTGGGTCGGGAAATCTCATATTCACAACAGTTGGATTTCTGAAACTGAACTGAAAGTTCTGGGAAAGAGGAAACTGGATAATTACAAGGCAAAGTATGGGACGGTTACAATGAATCTGTGCCAGGAACAGTGGAAGACGCCACAGCGAGTCATTGCTACTCGTTCATCCTCAGGTGGTTCATCAGAAGTGTTAGTTAAATGGACGGGTCTTCCTTATGATGAATGCACTTGGGAAAGAATGGATGAACCTGCTATTGCAAAGTCAAATAACTTGGTGGACTTGTTCTTCAGGTTTGAACAGCAAGCATTGGAGAATGATACTACCAATCTTGCATCAAGTCGAATGAAAGGCGGCTTCCAACAAAGCAAGGTAACTACACTCACAGAGCAGCCTGAAGAGCTAGTTGGAGGTTCTTTATTTCCACATCAGCTGGAAGCGTTGAATTGGTTGCGGAAGAGCTGGAAAAGATCGAGAAATGTGATACTTGCGGATGAAATGGGGCTTGGTAAAACAGTGTCAGCCTGTGCTTTCATATCATCTTTATATTATGAGTTCAAGGCTACACTTCCTTGTCTAATTTTGGTTCCTTTATCCACAATGCCCAATTGGATGTCGAGTTTTCACTGTGGGCTCCAGACGTCAACGCCGTGGAGTATCATGGTAACGCAAGAGCTCGGGCAGCTATTCGCCAATATGAATGGCATGCATGCGATCCTCATGGGTTGAATAAGAAGACATCTGCTTACAAATGCAATGTTCTGTTGACTACTTATGAGATGGTTCTATGTGATTCCTCTCATTTACGTGGAGTTACTTGGGAAGTTCTTGTAGTTGATGAGGGTCATCGCCTTAAAAATTCTGCCAGTAAGTTATTTGGCATGTTGAATACGTTTTCATTCCAGCATCGAGTGCTATTGACTGGTACTCCTCTGCAGAACAACATTGAGGAGACTTTGTAGTTGGCATTAAGAAGATTTTGTGGCACCAAATTGCGCTACCTTGAATCCTTTCGCAATGTGCTATTCAGTACCGTCCAGCCTGGCAGAAATTCTTCGCAATTGTGGTAATAATATCCTTCCTGCGCATTGTGCAGAAGCTGCGCATAATTCGCAAGATATGCGCTGAGTCAGTAATTACTTTTCTTATTATTGAAAGACCGTTATTTAACAAAATCCTTCTACTTACTAATTTATTGATCAACGCCGATTTTCTTATTCTGCTGACTATTGTTGAGAATAATGTAGTACTAATTACTGAACATGCTAAGGTTCGTACCAGAAGAAATTGGGGAAGAGGTGAGTCATCTGCTCAGTGTTAGGAACAGTACAGGCTAGAGTCGATTCCTTAATTTCCTACACCCCCATATTCATCTCTAGAATGGCTGCACTAGCTCATACTTATGAAGAAAAATCTTCAGCCTTTGATTATGAAGATATGGGTCGTGATCAAAAAGAAGGGCCAAGCAGCATGGCAGACTAACTTTTGAGATGGGAAGGATTTCCAATCAGAAATCTGTTTTTAATCTGGATGATCATATCGTATCTGATGCGCGACAAATGAGCTCTATTGGTGATACAAGCAACAATTTGCCGCAAGTTCTTGGACTAGGCACGCCGTGTGCCAAATGCTCCTAATAGTGTGGAGTCACTGCAGCAGAGATTCTCAAGAGCCTATCAGAGACAATCAAAGCAAGGGCCTGGTCTGGAGTTCCCGCTAGCTGCTATATGTTCTGCTATTGGCATGCTGAATGAAATGACAGTTATAGGTCATGACTCAAACTCGACTCGATATGGATTATCTTAACTTTTTACTTGGAATGTCTCGATCGCATCCAAAGAGTGATGTCCCTGATAAATTTCTGCCTTCTACCCCAGTAAGTCATATATATATTTTATAATCTTCCCAGAATTCTATTTAAAATAATGAAGGAAAGCATCTAAATGTCATATTGAATCTGGATATATGTTTCTTTTGCAGCATTCTTGAAATATTTGAAAGGTAAAGGGATGCAGAGCATTCAAGGAACTCTAATGCTTGTTTTTGTTTTCAAGAAAAGATGTCATTTCCCAAGCTACCATTCGATGAGAAGATGCTGCCGAGATACTCCTTTCTTAGTGAAAACTTGCCTAGTACAACTCCTGAATTGTATCCAAAGCTTCCACATCCCAGAAACCAAAAGGCTAGGAGATATCTTCCAAGGGGACCTCCTTCTACATGTTGCAAGTGTATAAGAAATAGATATGTTTACTATGTAAAGCTTTTGTGAGATGAGATGGCTTCTAAAATGTTGCAGATATATGGTTATATCCACATTTAGGACTGCAAAACCTTTTGCCGAGATCACCCCTTCTCGGCTTCTCCATTTTGTGATGGTGAAAATAGTAAGTACATGAAAAAGTGAAAAAACAATCTTGTGCAGCTATATTACAGAAGTACTTCATCTTCAATGTTAACAATTTCAATTCGTTTAGCCTGTGTTGTTCAAGATTGGTCAGGAATCAGAGTGGAGAAACTGTGGCAATTTGGTGAGAACATTTTCAACAGGATGTTTGATCTGTTGTTACTGAAATGTAAGCTATCACTGATGCATGTTAGAATTGTTTGACATGTACAACTTGAAATTTTGAGCTTTATCTGTATCCGTTTTATATATGTATCAGATAACATTATATTGGTTGAGTCATTTTTATACTTGATTTTATCAAACAGTTAATTGTGTGTGCGTCTCATCTATCTTTAAAACTTGATTATTAAACATCTTGTATGTGTGTGTATGTATGTATAAAGGATGTACTATCGTGCCTGAGTAGATTTGTCATGCAAAAGTTCATGAAACATTAGGACTTAAAGTTGCAGACTGTAACACACAACACCACTATCGGCCAATTATCATCAAATCCAAGTCGGAGAAACAGGTGCCCCGAGTATATCTACCTTTTCATGTCATTTTTCACCATAAAATGCTCATCATAATCCTCATCTGTACAGCTGATGTGCATTAGCACGCAACAACCTCACAAGCATCAAAGCAGTTGCATCTCCTCCAAAATTATTGTTGATCACTCGTGACACAGATTAAGCTATCGAAACCTCCCTCGAGATTGATTCACCAAACCTCGGTCCAAATCAGTCAAGGCAAGAGGTTCTCTTTCTGAATTACCATTGCCACAGAAAGTGCAGAGGTATGAGCATCTAGAAAGGAGCTGTGTTACTCTTCTAACATGTTCTACGACTGGCAATAGAGTGAAATCCAAAAACCTCAAGTTATTACCGAAAACATCATCAGACATTCGTCTCAGCAGATCAGATAATTCGGATGTTGAAAATCTAAGAGTAAGTTGTATCTTAAAATGCATCCAGTCTTATTCTGTTTAACCAGAACCATTTGCCTCCCCGAATCCTCGTTGCTTCGAATAGTAATTTAACAAGGTTAACATTGATAATAAACCAACCATGGGGTTACATGATCTTGGAATTGATGAACATTAGTCCATTAAGAATATTTAAATCTAACCATTTAAACAAAAAAGATATCATCTTGCTTGCACTGTCAAAGTTCCAATCTCTGTGCCATAGAGTATGGGTAGAAAAGCAGGTGCATTATCATCTTTTGCCTATAAATAAGGAACTTTGTCGCTTACAATATGAACAATGCACTAATATTTACAAATAGAGTTTTATCTAGGGAGATGTTATCACATGGCACTTGCTCTGCCCAACACCATCTCAACTTATTAACATCTCTTTCTGTGACTAATTTGACTATTCACATTGAAAAACTAAAACACCACACATTCAACTCATGTTGTTTGGTCTAATTAGAAACTGGTAAAATATTTTACTTAAGGAAATGAGAACTAGAAATTGATTCTAATACAAACTGGAATTTCATTTCTTAGATTAATGATCTTCTGAACATCCTCATACGTACAATAACATGTTACATGTTCACTGATCTAAATCAAACTGAGTACTAACAAAACAAAATTGGATTTGCAGACTTCAGTATCAATTAAATTCATCTAGCCATATATTATTACTCTCTTAAGCAGCCACTAGTCTCTGACAATCTGATCTTGGTGTGGCAACAAATCTTGAAGAAAATGCATAGAACTTGTAGTAATCTTCATCCGACAAGTCACCTGAGCCACTTTGATCGAAATTAAGCGAATAGCTTAACGGATCATATCGGCATTGGAACGACGATTGCCTGCTTGCGGTTTGCAACATTTTGCTACGTTTTTTGAGTACTCTTCTCATCAACTTTGACAGGCCACAACAGTTTGTTGATGAAGCGTTACTAGTCTCCGATGAAGAGACACCGTCGTTGGTCGCGGTGGAATGAGATTTTGGCCACCAGGGGAGAGCTAAATGCATCATTTCTAATTTGCTTCTAGTTGAATTTTACTTGAAGACTATTAGTTAGTTATGATGAACTTATTTTGTTCTTTGTAGCTGGAACAAGAAAGAGTGGGAGCTGAGGTGAAATTTGATTTGTTGAGGGGATATATATATATGGAGGAGTAAGTGACATTATCCAGTATTTTATTGATGGCCCAAACAAAAAAGTAGTAATATTTAAGACATGAATAGTTTATAATAAAGAGTACGATGAATAAAGAACATGTTGAAACTTTCTGCGCGGGTGGTAAGAACCTAGGATTAGGAGAGTTCAGATTTCGAGTTTGGACAAGTGTTAGAGAGTGATTAGAGAAAGTTAAAAAGATTTAGTGCAAATTAGTTCATTGAAGATTTTTAGTGCTACTTAATGTACACCACATGCATAGATATATTCAAATTCAATTCATTTGTACGCACCGGGAAATCAATATATATATATATTAATCCCTCGGAAATGAAGAAAATGGTGAGACAACTCCTCCAATGTGCGTAACAAGTTTCCAATTTCAATGACTTATGTGAACAATATCTAAACGTACATTATTTATTTTTATCATACGTAAAAAGGGAAAAAAAAAAAAAAAAAAAAAAAAAAAGGAAACAATTTAAATGCTTCAGTAAGGAGTAATACTTGCAAGGTTGAGAATGGAACATAGTCTTTCTTAAACTGACAGATTAGCGAAAAAATATGAAAAAACCTTAATCCGACTTTAATATTTTTATAAGCTATATATAACTCGTATAAACAGTGCTTGACATGTGACAAATCGGTGCTCGAGATTGGCAGCTTGGATTGGTCATCACTTAATCACGAGTCTTGGCAGTTCTTAATCTGGTCAAAAACTTTGATTTCTTAGGCCCCCCAATAGTTTATAATTTAATAGATTAGTCAAATATACATTAATTCTAATTCTCAGACAGTAAGTAGCATATGCAACGGCTACTTGTAGCTTTGGGAGGGTACTTTTAACTTTATCGTAATGGTCCGCATGCATTCCGCAGTTAATTAGTAATTTCCGGTACAAATTCTAACTGAACTCGTTTCAATCGATTCGATACCAAGATTCTACATTGACTTTCCAACGGGTTCAGCAGTCTAATAGTTAAATATATTGTTATTATTTTGTAATTATTTTCCTTTCCGAAATATAATTCTTAGATTTAGAATAACACTTTATTAATATTCTACAACTATATAACCTTACAAGTATAATTTAGCGGTGATTTTAAATGGTGTAAACCAAGTTAATCATATGAAGCCTGGCGGTGCCCTTTTCATCAACATTTCTTAAGTGTTAAATACAATTTTATATGTTATACTATTACTCCTAAAGATTTCTAAACCCAATATTATTCACATAGAAGACTTAAAAATTTAAAAAGGGAGATTACATGAGGCGAGTTTATCCTATATATCCTCCCAAAAAAGAGAAGCAAAAGTTTCAAAAATTGTTAATAAAATAGGAGAAAATGATTAGGGCAAGTGGGAAAAGCACCACTGGTGGGATTGTACCGACTATTACTATTATTTTGAAATGTCAGAAAGAGAGAATAAAATATACTGAAAATACGACTGCGAGAAGACGCGGGTCTTGGCACTCTTCAGAATATTGTCAGATTATTATTATTATATATTAAGTTCATGAATTCAATTATGCGTCACTTGTTTTTTCTAACTATAAAGGTGAATCAGAACTATTGCATAATTGTAAATATTCCCTGCCGAGTCATTATTATATATATAAGATAATTATTAGATTTGTTGTCAGTGATGATGGAAATCAATCATAGAGTACTCGTCTAGTCCTAAAGTTGGATTTGAAGCATAAGCAGTTGAACTTTATGCAGATCTCGTTAGTATTAATAATTGAACTTTAGCCCATCCCCGATGCAACTAATTAATTAGTATACATAGTAAATATACTAAATACAACTAATTAATTAGTAGTAGTATACATCTTTCGGAATAATTCTATCATATTGTTTTTTCACGTATTATCATATCATTTATTACTAGATATCTTTTGCTCGTCAGTTTTGTTATATTTTTCAAAATTAGCGTCAACAAAATTTGTGATGTGAATGTCTTTTTCTGCATGCTTAATTAGTGTCTTGATATAAGAAAAAGTCATTCCAACAATTCAAATCAATAGATATGTGTATGTAACTATGTTGTATTTGTTAGTGTAGTGAGGGGAGGGGCATCACGTGGAGTGCAGATCCACTATTACCCACAACAGTCTTCACACACTAGTCAGTAAAGACACACACAAACAAACAAACAAGCACGCTAGCCTAGTCCACATGCCTTGTGATTGCTGATGGATGTGTGATGTGGCCTTTGTCATTTCATTTTCTTTTTTGCAATTATGTGGATTAAAAAGTTACATAAAACGTATTTGCAAAACCGGCTAGATGGTGGTTTATTGTATTCGGTTGTTGTAATATTAAATTCTTATAAATATCTCGTGTAGGTGATGGCGCCGTTGGAGATCATATGCAATGTAATATCATGTATCCAGTTTTTAAACTCAATTGTTCTCCACAAGCTAGAAATATAATGTAAATAGTACATGCGTTGTTTTTTTTCTTCTATTTTATCGTCTTGTTTGATCCAAAGAAATCGAATAAAATCAAGAATGCAGTCACTTTAATTTGGTGTTGATCTAAAATGGTGGAATGGAACTTACTGAAAGGTCGCTGTTGACTGAAAGTAAAAAAACACTAGTCTTGGATTCTGAAGTCTTGATAGTAAAAAAAAAAAAAAAAAAAAAAAAAGTTAAATGTAATTTACTGAAAATCCTTGAACCATGTGCTATAACGTGCCATCTGACTAACTACTATATATATTATTAAAAGGAAAAATGTTAATGTCTGAAACCATTAAAGTGGCTATCATGTTATACTGCATGTAGCTCCGTACCAGTGTTTTAGTCGCGAATAAGAAAATTTTAAGTTTATTATAATTATCTCTACAATAGTTCCTCAAATATTTGTAAACACTCTCGATAATTTACAGAAAAGTTAATAGTATTAGCTGACTGGCGGGCCTCGGAATTTTAATCAATGAACCGGATTATTTTGTCATTGTTTGGTAGTATAGGTATTGTTACTTACAGGAGAGAGGGGTGAGGGGGGAGTGTACACCTAAATATATATACATTGGTTTATTTACTTGACTTAGAAAATTAAATGTCGAGCACATGATTGTATTTTTAAATTTGATGTGATTGGGAGTCCAATGATTTTTTGACGTTCCAAAAATTTGGCGTGTGTGAGTGGGTGGGATGGATGTGTTTCTTTCAAGGAAGAAACTAAATCAGGGGCTTGGTTTAAGGTATGTTATCCTAGGATACAGAGTATAAAACCAGACCAGAAAGTATTCTTAAAAACGAAATATGATCCGTAATACTGCTGCACATTTTAGATTCATGAACCTACTTCTCTTAATTCATACACTTATTTCAAGGTCCAGATGTGTGTTTTGCGGAGCCTTTCATCATCATTCGCCTATGGTCCAAGATTCCTCCACTTTGCACTTAGATCTTGCTTCAAACACGGTCCAGTCCAATTCTTTTGTGTTAACTAGCTACTCTATGTATCACAGTTAGATTTACGACTGACACGTGTACATGACTCATAGTAATGCAATTAATGATAATGCACACGATAGTGAGTGAGTAGAGATAAACTGGATTTAATCTTTTTACCATACCATTATTAGCAAAAACGTGTCATTGACATAGAGACTGAGACACCACTTTGGCAAGGAAGGTTTAATTCTTGTGTGCCAAACATGCACATTTATCCCCAAGTCCCCAACCAAAAAGAAAAAGGAAAGAAGAAAAGCACAACCTGAAACGGATTAGACTGGGCCCAAGTAAGTTTGTTTTAATATCCAGGGATAAAGACCACCGGGCCCATACGTACAACAATAATAAGAACTAAGACGTTGTAGATAAGTGGTACAGTCAGTCCACCAGAAATTTTAGCCCAACTATAGATTTCGGAAAGGCCCAATGACACCTTAGATTGAGCCCAAATGAAAAGTTAACACGACAATGGGACTCGCGAGTGGAGCTGCGAGTACAATAAAGCTTCTTCTTCTTATCTTCCCGTGCCCTACCTACCTGAAGGAATTCTATACCCGCAGTTGTGTACTCGCCCCCAAAGCTCAGCTCCGATCCTTTGTACTCAAATCCACTTTTTATTGCTTTTGAATTGTTGTGCATTTTACTTCATATGAATATTTATTGCAATTGAAGTGTCTTGTCTGCATTTTTGCAAAAATGTGTCAATCTCAATTAGTTCACTCGAGTTTTTGCAAGCAATGTAATGTTTGAGCATTTGGGTTATTGATAAATATATTGTTTAATGAGAAGAGAGCTATTATGCTCAATAACTCAACTGAGTTGCACACTAGTAGTAGTAGTAGTGATGGTGTTCTTGCTCACATTCTGTGTTGTTAAATTGAGCAGCCATCAGGTCAAATTTATAAAAAAATTGCTGTTAAATGCTAAGTGTTAGTGTTGCCGTGCATACGTTGCTTCGGATAAAATGCCTAATGGAGAGGGAATGCAAATGAGTGTTAATAGCTCACTAGAGCCGAATGACGGTATGGACTTTGAATCAAAAGAGGATGCTTTCAGATTTTATAAACAATATGCATTGTCTTTAGGATTTTCTGCCATCATTAAAGCCAGCCGTCGATCCAGGATTTCTGGCAAATTTATCGATGCCAAATTTGTGTGTACGAGGTACGGAAGCAAGCGAGATCCTAGCGTATCTGAGAGCTCGGATGCCACGACAAGCATCCCTGCGAAGAAAAGGCGTGGTAGAATAAACAGATCGTGTTTGAAAACGGATTGTAAGGCTTGCATGCATGTTAAGAGAAGGCAGGATGGTAGATGGATTGTTAGTAGTTTCATTAAGGAGCATAACCATGATATTGTCTTAGACCAGGCACGTGTAAGGACTATGAATCTTTGTCAGAAAGATAATTGTGCAACAAATACTATTCACTCTAGGAAAAAGAAGGTATGCAAGCCCATGTCTCAACAGTCTGGTCTGAATCACGAGAGTGCTGGTTCGATCACAAGTGCGTCACGTTTAGATTTCCTTGGGGGAGATGTGCAGGTTATGCTTGAATATTTTTCGTGCATGCAAGATGAGAATCCGTACTTCTTCTACGCAGTGGATTTGAATGGGGATCAGCAATTGAGAAGTGTCTTCTGGGTTGATGCTAAAGGTAGGATTGACTATTGCAGCTTTGGAGATGTGGTGTTCTTTGACACTTTGTGCAAAAAGAATGAATTTAAATTGCCATTTACTCCGTTCATTGGCATGAATAATCATTTTCAGTTTCTGATACTTGGGGGTGCATTAGTTTCTGAGGAGAGTAAATCTGCATATGTTTGGGTGTTGCGTGCTTGGCTTAGATCAATGCATGGTCAAGCTCCAAAAGTTATACTGACTGATCAAGACCAAATGCTGAAAGAAGCCATAGCTGAAGTTCTTCCAGAATCTCGTCATTGTTTTTGTTTATGGCACATACTGAGTAAGACTCAGGAAAAGCTTGGTCACATGATAAGGAAGCATGAAAAGTTTGAAAATAAATTTTATAAATGCATTTTAAAGTCTCAAACAGAAGAACAGTTTGAGAAAAGGTGGTGGAAATTGGTGAACCGATTTGATTTAAGAAATGACGCATGGACGCAATCCTTGTATGACGACCGTGTTAGATGGGTTCCAACGTTTATGAAAGATATATTGTTGGCCGGGTTGTCTTCATCACAACGTCTAGAAAGTATCAGTTATCTTTTGGATAAATGTTTACTGCGTAAAACTAGTTTAAAAGAGTTCCTACACCAATATAGCGCAATGTTACAGGAGAAGTACGAAGATGAAGCAAAAGCAGAGTTAGATACATTGCATAAGCAACCAGGATTGAAATCTCCCTCACCATATGAAAAACAGCTGTCGACACTGTACACTCATGCTATATTCAAGAAATTCCAACTTGAGGTTTTGGGAGTGGTTGCTTGTCACCCTAAAATAGAAAGCCAAGATGATGCAACCACAACTTTCAAGGTTCAAGATTTTGAAGAAAATCATGTCTATCAAGTGCTATGGAATGAGACAACATCAGACACATCTTGTACATGTCGCTTGTTTGAATACAATGGCATCCTTTGTAGACATGTGATGATTGTTCTTCAGATCTCTGGTGTGAGTTACATCCCAGCTAAGTACATCTTGAAACGCTGGACTAAAGTTGCAAAACATAGGGAGACAATGAGAAATATAGATTACGCTGAGTCCAGGAATCAACGGTACAACAACTTATGCCAGCATGCATGCGGACTAGTTGATGAGGGGTCATTATGTCAAGAAAGCTACAGCATTGCTTTCGCTGCACTTCAGGAAGCTTTGAGAAAGTGTCAGGACATTAATATGAAGTCTCAAACTACATCAGGAGTCAGTAATCCCTCAGATGACAGTCGTCATGAGTTTGAAGAATTGACTCGAGGTAAGAACCCAAGCAAGACAACTAAAAAGGATGTCACCTCTGGGAAAGAAAAGGTTGAGTTTGCCTTCCTATCCTTTCACTAATCTTTTTTGTGGTTAAGTATAATAGTTTGATTATATTTTGGTGCATTAGGAGCAAGAGGCGACAACCATAGGGGTGCATTTCTTGGATCGAATGGTTTGTCTGGATTTGACTTCATTTACTCTAATCATGCATTAGATGCGTCTGCTCTCGGTTGATTTGTAATGGTGCTCATTGCTCTCCTTTGTTTCAGGGTTATTCAAATTTTCGAGCAGCTGCTGTTTGTTCTAGTGGATCACAAGAAAATATGCAAGGGATGGTATGATATCATTACCTACTTCAATAATGCACTGAAGAACTGCACCATCGTATCTGTTCAGCTGAGTCAAAACATTGTGTATTTGTCTCTTTAATGCAAAATGTTGCACGACTGTAGGAACAACTAAATATGAGAATCCCAACTCTTGGTGGCATTTATGGCAACACGGGCATGGCCCATGGAATGGTATATAGATATTGCATTTGATTATCTTTTATTCCTGACTGGTACCGGGCTGTCGTTCTTACTTCTCATCATATATGCAGGACCAATTTATAAATCCCATTTGCTCAGATCATGCTGACTACAGCAGTAGCCAGGTGCAGGTGATGAATCTTTATAAACACCTTGTTTGTTGCCTGTTCATTTATTCCAAAATCTTTAAACTGAATCTTGATTTTTGTAGGGTCAATTGTGCTCAACGGCATCACTTAACATTGCTCAACGCTTCTGTTTGGAAAGGTTGCATGGAATGGTAATGTTACTGCACAGGACTTGTAAAGTTGGTATATAATATGAAAATACCGGGACAGTTCTATTATGTGGAAATTTCGTCAAGTGAGGGATACCATATAAATTTTAAATGACATTTCCTATTCAAATTTGCAGGGGCAATTGCAGTTCGGACCACAAAATGTTCGAAATTCCTTGTTCATTGAGGATAACACGCAGGTTGGTATTTCCAGGACACTTATGGCTCATATTATGCATGGTAAGCCTGCTGTTTATAATAGTATTCTTTCTCAGGAAAAATTGTAGTTAATCTTGTCCCAGAATCAGCGGTTAATGTCAAAGAAAGATAGTGATGATAACTATTTCGGCGAGCCTCTTATATTCATGAGAGGTTGACATGAATAAACTCAGCTCTTGAATGCCAGCAGAGTCAAGAAGCTTGCCTCCTTCTGAAGTCAAGATATCAAGGTAATTGATTCATAATTTTCTGCTGAAGTTCCTCTCTTTTGAAGCTTTTAGGTAATCGCGAGTCGCTAGAGACTGATGATGCAGTCGGGCAAGTTTAGTTTTTTTATACTTTTGATGATTTCAGTTGCGCAAGTTGAGAGACTGCTACGAAGGAGATTCTAATGAAAAAGCATGCACCTGAAGGATTAGTAACCAATTGATGCAGATGCGAAAGGGCATGGATTAATCGTAGCTAATTCTCAGAGGACGTTACTATTGTAAATGTAGTCCCGGAGTATATTATTTTCCATATAGCAACTAATCAAGTGCTCATTTTGGGGAATGTTGCATTTTTTTTGTTCGAGCTTTCTATAAAATGGAAATGATTAACTGAAAGGCCAAAAGGGATATGCTTTGACCAGCCCGCCCCGCCCACCTTCTCCCCTCAATCAAGCACAAGTAGCCATTTATTTTATTTTCCATGATGATATGTAACGGAACACTTGTAGAAAACATAATTATTCTAATACAAATTGACAGTTCTATATGACAGTGGATCCATTCAATGCATGTGAAGAATGGTAAATACACATTGTACACAGAGGCAACAAGTAAAGATCGATCTCAGAATCAATTTAAGTATCTCTTTCTATTTTATTTTTATAACAATATTTGATTCTAGATGTTAATTGTTTAATGATTCAATTACTTAAAAGAGTTGAATTATAGTGTTATTCACAAGCCGGCCAAAGCGTTCATAAGTCATGCTTCTAGGTGGAATTTTTATTTTCATTATTTTATGAATGAGTGTAGTCTAATTGGAATATTGGATTTTGAAGAATCTTTCTCAAGTGACTGCCAAGAGAATCCAATTACCATAACTACAGAAAAAGTGAATTAAGTAGTACGTTTTTTGTAACAAGAAAAAATAAAAAAATAAAAATAAAAATTGTAGGAGTTTGTCTCCTCTCAGCTCATAAAGAAAACAAAAGACCATCACAGAGCCGCCATAGCCACCACAGAGAGGTGCGTGCAGTAGTAAAAAAAGAATGGACAGAGGGAAGTTGGTGGTGGAGAGAGTATGTGAAAAGTCGAGTTTGACCCGCTGCTTCTCAAAATACCCTTTCAAATTCATCGTCCCCAATAAGGTAGCTCAAACCCCAAAAGCTCCATTCTTTATTATATCTTAAACAGAGTTATTTGTGATTTGGAATATTCTTATAGTGGGTTCTTCTTGTTAGGTGGGTCCCTCTCAAACAGATGCTGTTTGGATTTACATCATCACATATGGTGGAGGCATTGTCTCTGTGTGTTAACCTTCTCTGTTTCATTTGGTTTTTTTTTTTTTTTTTTTCTGAGCTAATTTATTCAATAGCTTTAGCTTTGGAGTTTTCAATGTGTAGGGTGACAAAATTGCGTGTGATGTTACGGTAGGAGATGAATGTACTGCGGTTTTGACTACGCAATCTTCTACAAAGGTCCAGTCTTTTTATTCATTTATCTATCTGTGCATGAGCTTTGACTTTATTTCGAGAATTGTGTTAGAAATTCGGATACATGATGAAAATGTATTTGACTATGCAGGTTTACAAGTCTATAGGCTCAAAGTGTTCGGAGCAAATCTTGGAGGTAATGGTTCTTTTGGAAAAACACTGTTTTTCCAAATTGTGTTATCACATTTTCATAGTTTGATTGTGATATAATTGTGTTTTTTGTGTGTATGTGCTCATGGTTCGGTTGCATCATAAGAGAAAATAATTAGAGATATATGGTGTTGATGGTATAGGTTGAGCTTACTTGGAGATCATCTGAACTTTGAAAAATATTATTGTCTTTCTTTAACGATGTTTAAATCGTTATAACGAATCATTTTATGGTGGCTAATTTGTGCCGTGCAGTAGGCCAGCGTAGGGCGGGACGCACTTCTGGTTGTCATCCCAGATCCAGTAACTTGTTTTTCCACTGCAAGATATTGTCAAACACAAATATTCAGAGTTGTTCCTAGCTCAAGCTTGATCATTGTTGACTGGGTAACTAGTGGCCGCCATGAAAGAGGAGAGAAATGGGCATTTTCTCTTTATAAGAGCAGTAACCGCATTCTTTTAGAAGGGGATGAGCCTTTATTCCTTGACACGGTATGTCTCTTATCTAAGTTATTCTCCTTGCACCTTATCAAAGTTCACTGCTTTGCATCATTTGCTTAGATGTCGTAAGCAGATTGTTAAGATTTAAAAAGCTCATTAGAACTTCTCTTTATATCTCAATGCTTTGATGTAAGGATCCAAAAATACATATGAAAGCTCTGCTCATTAGTGAGATTTACTTTGAGAAACCTCCTTCATTGTTCCCTGCCAGCATGAAATTTTCTCTATATATAGATGCTCTTGTTAGCAGTGCTAATGGGATTCAGTAGAAGAGTACTGAAATCAGCTAGTGTGGTGTATAAGTATCTAACTTAACCATGAGCCACTCGTATATCATTTTCTGATTGTGGTATTATCTGGTTTTTATTTTGACACAGATGTTGCTTGAGCAAGGAAGTCATGGCAGTGTTTCTGATCACATGCAAGACTATCAAGCAATTGCAATGATAGTGCTTTTGGGGTAAGAATGGAGTTCTCATTGCATATTTGGATGCCTTTTCTCCTCTAATTACCTTTTAGTTTTGGCGTCCTTCACGAGTCTTTTCTTTTAACGAGAATGAGAGTAATTTGGATAAGTCGGACCTTAGATTTTATCACGTGGTTTTAGGCCTAAATTGAAGCTTATTCAGAATCAAATCCAGGAAGATGTGAAGAAATTAATGTCTCGGCAACTTCGTGTTCCTTCAGTATCACCCAAGCGTCAATGCTTGCCCAAACCAAGTTTTCTTGCTTCCTGCAGTACTTTTGGCCCACAGGTACAATTTTGCTGCAACTTTGTTTTATGTGTTGGCGAAGTAATTGTGCACTGCACCTAAATCTATGCGTTAAACATTGTTCTAGGCTTCTCCAAAGCTTGGTATGTGCTCCAGAATTGTAATATGAGGTTTGGTAGTATGATTTGATCATCGATTTGGTATATCAACTTGTACATATAATACCCTTTGCCCATGACTTAACCACATTGCCTCTCATTACATAAATGTTTGTAGCTGTATATCTTTATGTCCATTTTGTGACATATTGACACAAAGAAAAGAAGTCATCTATTCCATACTCCTGAGGTGTTACCGAGTAAGTAAAGCGTTAGATCTGGTTCTCCACTATGTGAACATATGTTTCAGAAGCTACAAGTTTGCCTAGAGTTTGAGCAGTCAGTTGAAAATGATCATTTAGTCCAACTGGATATTGATAGATCAGGAAATATATCTTGATAAAATGTGCTCGTTTCTAAGTTCATATTTCCACCGTATATGTTTCGTAACATGATATAAAGCTGTGGCTTATTCAGTTATTCTTGAATGTTCATTCTGGACATACTTTCATTCATGCACTCAACTAGGAAATCTCTGAATGATTTGGTCTTTTAAATGTTGACACGCTCAGGAGATAGGAGTCGTTGTGAGAATTGCATCCACGACAACTGAATCGATCTACAAGTTTCTGCAACAACAATTGGCTAGCATGGAAACATTGCTGGGAGTTTCACCTTATCATTAGATAGATTAAAGATACTGAACCACAGTGTTGTAAGATGAAGCAAATCCATGCATTCTCATCAAAGATTTACTGAACTTGTAAATAATTTTTTGAAGTTGAATGGTCTGGGTAGATCAGTGGGTTTTCATCAGGGTCCTGATCTAAGTCGAATCAGCTCAAATGGCTGACCTGACCTGATAGATGAAGAGTCCAAAAGTAAATGATTCGCGGCTATATGTGAGCTTTTATTCTTGTGCAGTTCATTCAGCTGTTTAGATCTTGTTATCCTGTAAAAATCCTTCATCGTGCTCCAGAGTCGGAATATGTATCAGAATGCATATTTATGTGATTGCGTGACGTGATTCATCTGATAACATAATTCTGCAGGTGTTTCCAGTTTGTCTGTGAAATGTTTTTTATGACATCTACGTGTAAGGCATAGCCAATTCATGTGATAATTCATAAGTTAGGCGGATCAATTAGAGTTGTCACCTTAGGATAGTGCAACTCATTTTATGATACTAAACACTAGTATGGAAAAGCCAGTGTAAGCCAACAAACTGAAACATCTTAACTCCTTGAGTTCATATAGCAAAAGAAACCTTAATATCCTTTGGAGCACAAAATACAATATAAACTTATCCATTCTCAACGAATAGAACTTTCTACCATTTCCTGGCATGAAATACAGCTATTACTAATAAAAAATTGATAAGAGAATAATCATACACAATTGAGCAGTCTTGAGCAACACTAATACAAATGCCTCACTCCCTAGATAGATAAAAAAGTACATAGTGTTGCTATAGCTTTAATATTTAGCCTCAGAGTTGTCTAATCTCATGCTCGCACACAGTGACAAGTCACAAGCCTCGTGAGTAAAAAGAAAGAAAACTGCGTACATTAGATTCAGGATCTGAATAAAAAGCCAAACTAAAATGAAATCTCACAAGGAGCATGGAATGTCCTTCCCCGGCAGATAGCCTCAAGGTTTTCTCCAGTGTATGAACAGAGCGGTGAAACTTCCACACCTGATTCAACATTTGAATAAGAAATAGTGAACCAGATTATTCATTTTCTTCATTTTGCTAGTACGGCATAAACATAAACACAAAATGTACCTGTCTGATATAAGGGCACAGAATGAGTCAGGAAACCACCAGCAGCAACCACCCAACGAGCATGCAGACGAAGAACAAGCAGGCGAGCGCTGTCTGGAGTATCAAAGTTTGATCCATTGGCATTTTTCACAGGTGCGAATTCTTCTTCACGCAACACCTATATGATGAGAAAGTGAAATGGCAACATGTCGCCCCAATGAAACGTGGAGTTAACATTCCTCCGTAACAATTCATATTTAAAGAGGAACAACATTCTTGAGTGTGCTAGCAAATAACAAGTATTACCTCAAAAAGTGCCGTTGAAGGTGCATAAGGAAATGCATCAAAGATAAATTGTTCTAATTTGAACCCAAGCGTGTGTCCATGAATTGAAGGAATATGCTTCTCAGCTAGATGATAGCTGCGTCAGGAAAAGCCAAAATCTGATATATCATCATGGTACTGATGGCAATAGGTATAATATTTCACATCAATCTCTACTCTTCTGTTTCATTTTGCAGCTACAAATTTAATCTATCAAACACAATGATATTTGTGTTTCACAGCTTCAAAAATATTGACTAAGAAGAAGCGGACCGGAAAGATATCCAAAAATTATTAATCTATTAGATGGAGAAGTGCGTTCATATTTATATTATGCTGGCAGTAATAGGTTGGATTTTCACCAGGAATCTATGATGTGACTTTCATGTTGGCACAAAACTCTAGAATATATCAGATCATTTAATTTCAAAACCAAGCAAGAAATGACCAGAATCAAGAAAATATAAAATCTGGATGGCAAGATGTGAAGATAATATTGACAGAATAATAATACTAACTATGATGATTAGTTTTGCAGTTATTCACAAAACTGGATTGAGAGGGAGGAAGGTAGGGAAAGAACGTTACTGACATGCTGTCCTTCTCAAGACCATTTGCTACTTGATTCAGAAAATCTAAAGTGAACATATGTAGGCATACCTGAAATAAGAAAGACAAATTGCAGATGCGCAACATCATATAAAGATATACAAGAGAAACATTGTTTCATTTGATTATCAGACAAAAAACAGTTTATGGCAGGATAGACTGGAATTTACAAAATTTACACAAGCCAACACAACTATGTCTGTGAGAAGAGATGTCTTCAGTTGAGAGTAGAACCAACTAGCTGATTTACGTTAAAACACTAGTCAAAATCTTCAAGACAAAAATGAAAATACATAAAATAATTGAGACATATCATTCATAATAACATTTGTCTATAAGAAAGTTCACAGAAGTATCATATGTAATCTAGTAAAACAAAAATCCAAGCAGGTTTGGGATAGTATCTCTGGAGGTGCTAATACTGTCCGATTCTCTTATCAGTTTTTTTTTCCTGTCAAGCCACATTATTAGTTATTTAAGGCACCAAATGCATCTCTGTGGAGATCTGCATGAGCTCCTGAGAAGTTCTTCAAGATGCATGTTAAAACACTGCTTAAGCTCTGTGTTTTCCCACAGAGAGCTCTTTAAACATAAATTTCAAATCCAAATGAAAAGGAAATGATGGTGGAAGAGGGGAAGAAAAATACATTACTCCAACAATAGCGAAGCCGGCCAGTTTGCTGATTAATGGCACTCGCCAAAGAAGGGTCCAATTCACTGTATTCAACCACGGAAACTGGTCCATCTTTCCCTCGTCGAACAAATACACCGACCTTCTCTTGTGGGTATGCCTAGAGTTCAGTATTTTAAGAAAGAGACTATTAAAAAACCACATAAAATTCTAGTACAGCAACTAAAACAAGGTCGTGCAGAAGTTGCATAATTAAAATTGATGCTTCATGAGAAATGAATGTTTTGTCATGAGAAATTGCACATATATATTTGTCTCTTAGAAATATATTTCATTAGATATAACTTAGAAACTTAGAGTTCAGTAAATTAAGAAAGAGACTATTGAACAACCACATAAAATTCTAGTACAGCAACTAAAACAAGGCTGTGCGGAAACTGCATAATTAAAATTGATGCTTCATGAAAAATGAATGTTTTGTTCATGAGAAATCGCACTTATATAATTTTCTCTTAAAAATATATATCATTAGATATAACTTAGAAACTTCAGAACTGTCGCTAGACCTGTGTTATTCATTATTAGGAAACCAAGCTTCTCTACCAGGAGTCAGTTCGGTGACATGACATTGAAATTATGTTAGTGCCTTCAACTTAAAAATATATAAATAAAATAAATAATCAGTCACATCTATGAATAACTAAATATTTTCACATATGTCAGATATTTGAAAAGAAAGAATGAAGTCAAGAGAAGCTTAAACATCATGAAACCATAACTTCATAACAATACCAAGAAAGAGACTCTTTTGTTTATTCTATACAAGCAAATCAATATCCTATTTGATGAAGACACGTGGGAGGGGGGAAATATGAGTCAACTGCAACAACGTACTATAGATATCACCAAATGGACAAACAACATTAATTAATAAGACTTTTATCATGAAGATCCTGATTCCTATATAGGGATCTAAAGGTAAACTAAAATAGAATTATCGACTGGAAAATACAACCTTGCTTCGGTTTTATCAGACAAACGAATCCTGCAATGCCTAATTATTCAGTATGAACAATTACCCTAACCAATCAAAAGAAACTCAAAACCAGATGCTGCAAACGACCTCAAAGTAGAACCCAAAGAAAAGATACATGTGAACTCGATGCACATGTCTTACTTTTCGAGTAAACTGTGAGTGATCTATCAAGAAACTCATTGGAAATTAGAAATTGCTTCCAGTTTGTGCCTTTAAGATTACTGAATAAACTAGCAACGAAAAATGCGTACAAAAACCTACTTACCTTCCGCACAACCTTGGCAGCAGCAGCTGCACCTTTCTCAATGAAATAACCTAAGAAGGTTGGATCTGCAACACGAACCTGTTTGCGGAACATTAGTTGTGCTTGGTCGCAAGAAAAAATCAACAAGAAAAATAAAACAAAGAAACAACTTACCAAAGCATTGTCAACTCCGTAACAGTCTAGATACTTTATGCCTCTCATTGCCATATCTTCCAACAACCTTGAAGATTTCAGAGCTGCGACCAATGTTTTTAATCTATTAACCACTAAAGTTTGCTGAACAATGACATGAAGAGGCAAAGAATTGGTATCTGTAATTCTGTATAATTGAATTTAGCTTACCTGAATACACTCCTCCATTCCCATCAGGAGACTTTGCTACCTGGCTTTACAAAATTATATTTTAATGTCTATACAACTGATAAAATGAAGAATTAATCCAAAGAGAGAAACAAAAATGATCATAATATAGAGCAACCAATAACATCTGTTACGGCAACCTAACAACCCTTACTAACAATGATGGCAAGAGCGAAAGAGAAGATAAACATTAAGCTGTGCCCCACAGGGATGATAATTATTAAGCTCTGTCTCCACGAGAAACATCTTAGCAAAGAGAAAGTATTATCTGACAACTTAAGCCTATTCTCAGTAAACAAACATTTGAGCGGGTGAAGACAGAATAACTAATTGAGGTATCAGATATCAGTATCAAATTACTAAGCTCTAGAAATGCATCTGATAATTACTGAAACCAGAACAAACCCTACCCTGTATGGAGTTTCCATTATAAATCTGCCATCTCTCGATACACAAGGAATTGTGCCCTGCGGGAAGAAGGTGACCTGCATTCAGTCGCTTCCACTATCAGCCATATGTTATTACGAATTTACATAATGAAAGTGAAAGCTGAAAAGTCAACAACCATACTTGATCTGCTTCAAGGCCAAAATATTTATGGCTTTCAAAGAATTTACGGGTGGGTTCATCTGTAAATGGACTAGTCATTATGTACCAGCGTATGGGTGTAGTACTTGCAGAACCTACATGGAATAGGGAAGTCAGGATCGTAGGTTGAATAAGTAAGGACGTCCCATGATATAGAATATGAAACTCACCCTCATTAACAGATTGAGCGGCTAATCTTTGAAGACACAAAATTCGCTCAGCTTGAAGTTGGAAAAGTGATTTCCCAGATGGGAGTCCAATGTCTATAATGAGAATAAGCAACTTAAGATCAAATGAGGTACGTTTGCAAGGGCAAACAACTAATAGTCAAAACAAATTACATGTTAAGATGTTCTTTTACATCAAACTAAATATTCATAGCCAAGTCAGGGTTTCAATAGCATTAAAAACATTGAATTTAAATATCAAATCTTCATGTGAAATCCTAATCATGGGGAAATTATAAAGTTGGATAATCAGGCAGACATTCATGTTACTTACTGAAACACCCTTTCGGATCTGAACTTCCCAGGCGAGTTCCCTGCATGCACGAGATTCAAAACAGGATCATGTTGCTGACATTGAAGAACCAAATAAGCAGGTTTCGTCCTAATAGATTACAGGAAAAATGAACAGTTTATGTACAGAAACATTGCAGAACATGACAGAATTCTATAGTAATACGCCTGGGAGCGCATACACTGTTGTTGCATGTTCTCCAAGACTAAGCATATAGCTACTAGGAGCTTCCATAACACGGCCCTTTGACCATTATTCTGTACTCTGTATTAGTACGATCCTCTTCGTATGTGGGAATGGTTGATTAGTCCAAACTAAGGACGATGAATTAAACACGATAGTTTACCAGACTCAATACTCTTAGCAGTCAGCACAAACAAAAAAAAGCTTCGCCTAACATTATCACAAAAAATAACCAACATTATATATATACATGAAACAAAAAACTTGATCAGTATCCAACGATACCTGTCCACCGGATAACAGTAGGACGCCCAACTTCCCATCCGCAATGGCCTTTAATCCCATCTTCCACCACCTCTCTCTTTCTTCCATTGTCCGCTTCTCCACAGTCGACACGGTATTCTCTGGAACTGGCTCGATTGACTCCGCCGGAAGCCCTAATCAATTCAATCAAACAAATTTCCATTAATTACAAGCAGGTATTTAATGAGGTGATGCAAAGTGCAAGGGGCATTGGCAGAGAGACCTTGAGAGTGAAACGAACACCGAATAATCCGATCGATCCTCGGAAGATCTAAGCTCTGCAAAATAAAAACAATAGACTACATAACTACCAACAAACACAACTCCACACAGTAACTGTTACACAAAAGAGCAACGGATAGTTGAAATTACCTCAATGTCCTTGACGAGGAGGTCACGCTCTTCAGGTGAGAGCTCGTCCCATAGGGCAAAAGCGTCCTCCTGACCGTAATCTTTGAGCCTCTCGAGCAGCGCCTGAGGCGGATGCGGCGCCGTATTGTTTTCCGGTGCCGGTTCTATCATTTTCGCAATTCACTTTCTCTCTCTAGATCTATATGCAATACGAACTGTAATTATAGAGCGAGATGAGAAGGTGAGTGAGTGAGTGAGCTGTTTTTATTTCAGTTTGGTTTGGTTTGGTGGTTAGATTTGAGAAAACAGTGGCGAGGAAGACAAGAATCGACCGAGTACAATGACGATATTGACCTTTATTTTAGCTGTTGTGGCTATGTGGGGAGTCGGGGGTAATTATGGGAATGTTGCGGTGTATATGGTACTAAATAATCGACAGGAGTGGTTATGCCGTTTAATCATGGAAGCTGCTCCTTTAATCATTCTTAACTTTTTCGGATATCATAACTACATCAAGATACAATATTCATTATTATTAGTACCTAATTATTAGATTCATATACCTAATTATGTCATCATTTCTGTCGTTCATTTATAACCAAATGATTTTCTTTCAATATGAAATCTAACTCTGCAATGTGATTAACCATGTCAGGTCTGCTTGGTAATTAACTTTACTAGATATGCATTAATCAAGTATATAGCTATGTTTTGAAGCTTATTACTCCATATATTTGAAACACTTTGCTACTTTTGAGAGGTCTTGAGAGGTGCACGGTCACTTTAATGTTAATGTGTGGACCTATTGTAGCGATAAATCTTCTTAAATATTATTGTGATGAGAGTTGTATCGGATTCATTTTACTCATACAATTTGACGGTCGCATGATATGTGTTATCAATTTAAAAGTTGTTGTGACGTTCTATAGTATATTTGAATTTGCATAATTATAAAGAATATTTGTCGTCATAAATATATGGGATAATATCAGTGACACCCCCTGAGGTCTGGCGTAATATCAGTGACACCCCCTGAGGTTTGAATAATATCAGTGACACCCCCTGAGGTTTGATTTCTAGGGGTGTCACTTTTAAAAAGGACACTTGTACCCTTTTATTTAATATTACCAAATACTCTTCAATAATTAAAAGACACAAGTACCCTTTATTGTTCATCCCACCCACCCAAGGGCATATGCACATTGGGGCTTTTGGGGGGGGGGGGCTATAGGCCTATAGCCCTCCCAAGATATTTTCGCCTATTTATTGCTATATATATACCCTCAATATATGTAAAGATATATGTTAAGTACGGACAGAAAGATATAAACAATTCTAACTAAAACTTTTGAGGCTTGTAAACTAAGATTTTAAATAAGATCTAGCAATAAATCTCAACTGATGAAAAATCTTATTCTCTTCAAAATTCAATACAAAATCCTTTCTCTTAGAAAAAAGGTTGAAAAAAAGCAGTAAGTATTTCACTCTCTTTAGAAAAGAAAAAAGGTAAGTACTCAAAAGTTTTCATGTAATTTACAGTCCAAAAAATATCTTCAATCAAGAGGTATTTAAATTGTATTGCATACAAAAAAATTTATTTATATAAATCTATATAAATCGTTTAAATTTATGCAAGATGACCAACTATATTCTTATTTGATTTTATTATTTGAACAATAAAGGGTACTTGTGTCTTATATTTTTGAGGAGTTTTAGCTAATATTAAACTAAAGGGTACAAGTGTCATTTTAAAAGTGACATCCCCTTAAAAGCAAACCTCAGGAGGTGTCACTGATATTATTCAAACCTCAGGGGATGTCAGTGATATTACCTCAGGGGGTGTCACTGATATTATCCCTAAATATATTGCAATAATGAGAGTGAAGTAGTTAAAACTTAAAATAGAAGTGTATAACAAATAACTATGCTCATGCGTGCTTGTGTCTGTTATGGATTAGCAAGAAGATAAAATAACGCAAGTCACGCAATACCCGCAACTTAATAACAAGTGTCGAGTGATCGCCAAGCACAGCTGCTCAAATTAAAATAATCATTGGACATGGACTTTGTTCATTCACGTGAGTACTGACATATTATAATTTACTTTTCCTTAAAAAGTAAGGGAAAAATATCATTGAAAACAAAAGTGAAGGTTGATTAGTGATATTGATAAGAGAAATCATAAATGCCTTTAGCTGGCTTGGGCCACATTGTTGAGCCCATCACGTTTGATCTGCACAACTTAGGGTGCACCAATTATTTGCGGGCACAATGTCAAGTACTTTCATATTCAATAACTTTTTACATTATATGATATTAGAATAGGATACCGCTTTATCGATTTTGTTAGATAGTAAGAAATCAATACCTTTTTCGTTAAATATCTCCCAAATGACATATCATTCTTTTCTCTATTTTTCTTTGGCAAGACGAGAATCATTTATCTAACGGAAAAATTATATTTTCGTACAAGAGAAAAGAAAACGAGAATTGTGCGACACAACAAAAACAAGATGAGAAAATAAAAATAATTGCATTGCTAGGTGTTTCATAGATGATAAAGTGCTACTAGTTGGTAAGTTGGGTAGTAGTCATCGTCGCAATTTTACTATAGAGTACATCGTCTGATTAATTTTTCGATAGCAAAAAAAACTCCTGACATCTGTATGTTTGTAACTGAGTCTGAAGCATCTGAAAGAGACCACTCAAGTATCATCTCCTTCTTCAGTTGTGCTAGATAAATTGACTCTCTCTCTCTCTCTCTCTCTCTCTCTCTCTCTCTCATTAATTTTGTTTGTTGTATGTTTGTAGATTCTAGAAATGGGTAATGGGCCCTGATGATAAAGCAACACGGGCCTGCTCTGATCCACATCATCCCCAATCCAACTACGCAGGCTTTCTTGAGACTGTGTTGGGCCCAAATCCGTGATACACTGCGCCTAAACTTTTAAGAGCGAGGTGGTTTTCTTTATGGTAAAATTATCTAAAGTTTAACATACTCTGCGCCGCCTCAGTTAATTATAATCTAAAAAATCAACCTCCTAACTCTAAATTTATAAATGACGTATGCTTAAATTTCAATATAATCCTGGTCAATTACATTTCAAAGTACCAAAATTATGTTCCCCCAACTCGAATCAAAGGAATTATGTGCCCCTGTCCAGTCATTTTCATGCTTGCTTTAATTTTGTCTTTCTTTGAACGGTAAATGTCACAGAGATTTCAATTTTTGTTATGTTAATATAAGTCGAAATTAGACAACCACGAAAAGAAAAAACTTTTTGGATGTGGCTATACATGCGGCCAAAAACAAAATAATGTAGAATCTTAGTAGTGTTTTATAAGTGACACGACTCCCGAAATAAAACAACTTGGCGTTTCGAGTTTTCCAATACATTTTATAGAGTTTAGTTGTTCAACAACAATTAAGTTTAGGGATAATTACAGCTACACCCCCTGAGGTTTGGTGTAATTACAGACACCACCCCTGAGGTTTGGGAAATTACACTCACCTCCCCTGTAACTAACTTATGCCATATAAAAGACAATATTGCCCTTTATTGATTTTGTTAGAGAATCTATTAATTACAAAAGGCTAATTGGTTTTTCTTTTTCTCTTTTTGGTTTGATGAGCTCTCATTTTTTCTCCTTTCTTTTTTCTTTTAGTTTTGTAATAAATTTGATACTAAAATATTATTAAATTTGCAAATAAAGAAACCTATGTTTGCTTCATTCTTTTGTGCATTTTTTATTGAGATGAATGAGGAGTTCTAAGCATATTGTATTCTTTTATTTTATATTATTAGAAGAAACTATAATTAGTAAACATTAAAATAATATAATGATTTTTTAAACATTTATAACTAAATTGAAATATATGAATTAATTAAATAGATGTGTGTTTCTTTGAAAAAAATATACTTTTTATTTTTAGTATTTTCTAACAATATAATTTTTATGTTGATATTTATAAAGGTATTTTGTAGAATTTTAAAAAAATACTATTTACTTTATATAATAAAACCTACTCAAACTTTGTATAATATCAATTGAAATGGAACAAGGGTAAAATTGGAAGTTTTCATCCATATATTCAATAGAGGGACTTTATTGTAAGGTTGATGCAAACCTCAGGGGTGGTCTCTGTAATTTCTCAAACCTCGGGGGTGATATCTGTAATTACACCAAACCTCAGGGGGTGTAGCCGTAATTATCCCTTAAGTTTATAAATCTAACAATAATAAAGCTATTAAAAATATACTAAAGTACAATTTGTCATCTCTCAGTTTTCTTATATCGAGAAAGATGTGAATATTTGGTATTTGAGAGTTTCAATTCATGGTTGCCTCTGTACAATCTTTATCTTCTAACAATCCTTACTTGGTGACTTGTTCTTTTTTTCTTTTCTTTTTTTTTTTCAATTATGAAGCTTATCCCACCAATCGACATATATGACATACTAAACATAACTATAAATTTTTTGACTGAGATTGCTTTAAACAAGATATTAATATCTTTTTTGGTAAATATATATATAGATTGGTGAAGAAACAAACTAGCTTATAGCATTGTTTTTCTATTGGACTTCTCTGAATTTTACAAATATAACAGGTTAAACTTCACAAATTGACATTACTTGATAAAAGTGTAGTCTTAACTATCCAGAGAAATACATCAAATGCAATTAATTAGTTTAGAATGACACGAGCCTCGTATAATTAAAGAGGCGAAAAGCACTATAGAAGATTTTGTCAATATACTCGTATTTAAGTTTTTCTTTTTCTTTTTTCTAGAAAGAACCAGTGTTGCTCGTGATTATTACAAGCCATGAAACATTTGTGGCTTGGCATAATTTGTGTTCCAATGGTTTCATATATAAAAGATAACCTTGCATTTTCGCTAAGTAGTACCATATATTGTTTTAAGCATGAATTCTTGAACGAAGAATGATGGAGAAAAATATTTAAAACTTTAAAGGAGAGATCGAAAGAAATAAAAGGTTATGGTACAACTGTGTTATGGTATCATAGAAAATATATAAAGCAATACAAATAGTTAATCTTTTTAGAAGCTTGAGCTTTTAAATGATATGTAATTCAAATATTATAACATAGACAAGTTTGGTGTTCATAGTCACCTCTGTAACAATAAAATTCACAAGTCATACTATACAAAAAATGTTACAGCATGCGAGAATGCTTTTCATTATGAGATATGGTATGGATCTGGCCGTGTAAATTTTGTAGACAATACTATGTTAAAATCCAAATTTACCAGGATATATGCAGTTGCAAAGAATATATACACTTCGAAAAAGCACAACCTTTAAATTAAATCAATATACATGCATGAAAGACTTTGTAAACTGAGGGATTTTCAGTTACTAGTACCCTTCTGATGGGCAGCATTGCCAGCATATATGAACATCATTATATATAAATATTCTTGCTTTATTCATAATTTTCACATATATAATATACACATATAAATATGTGTGTTCAAATATTTCTTATATATATAAAGTACAGTAGTACACACAAGGGATGGACGCTAGTGTCCTGGCCTGTCGTCTCTTCACGCCCTAAAACACCACTCCTTGCCATATACTATTACCAGTCCACACTCCATAATATGTATTATCTTCTATTGTCCTCTTATGTTTTTTCTATTTTCTTTTTTTGGTTCATCAAATTAATCAAAATGGAATGAATATATTACTATCTAGAGAAATACTTAGCTTAATTGTATACCAGAGGAATGCTCCAATCATAATAATAACAACGGTGTTTTGGGATTAACTACAATGGCCATATTAATTTCACAAAATCTCCACATGCATACTTCAATCTTTTTCTATAAAATCATACAAAGTTAAGTCTCCCCTGCAGAATATATATGTACCATTAACCATTAGTAGGACATAGTAGTACTATCACACAAATATATGTGGATACAGATTAAGAATGAATAATTTTTCCAAATTAAGAAGGTAATATGACAATAATCTTTTGGGTACTCTTTATTTTGCTTATACACATAATAATTGTGAAACGAGCTGATAAATTTATTGCACCAAAAATGGATAGAACAATACAAGTACGTTATGATATATATGGGTGTGATAACATGGTTATTTTTCTAAATAATCGACGTGCTGCAACGTGCTATGGATTTTAACATTATTTACTTGTGTTATGCATTAATATAAGTAATCTAGCCTACAATACATACAAAAAACTTAGCTATGACGCACCTAAAAGTAATCTATAGTGCATAAAAGTTAAGCTCACATAACAAATTCATCTAAATATTTGTTAAAAATGTTTGTACAACATATAAAACATATAGTATTGTCTAAGTATAAAAAACGTATCGAAATATCTCATATATGACAACTGATATTGAAGTATCAGCATAAATAACATATTAAAATGATGCGAACTTTAGGAACCGCTAATAATTTGTGATCGAGACTAAATAAGCAGTAGAGAGAATTAATAAAAAGGCTAGCTAGTAAGTAGTAAGACGGGCAGTGGCCAGGCAGGGAAACAAACCCGTTGGAGACACGTACCAGTATATAATTTGCTTGGAGTACAGACCGAGGAGCTAGCCATATTATTATCATTATTGTTATTGCTCTACTACTATCTCTAATAAATAAATTAAACATAACACAAGCATACATACATACATCAAGAGAGAGAGAGAAAGAAGTGAAGTGAAAGAAAGAAAAAAACATGGTGAGAGAAAGAGGCAGAGAATTTGAAGAAGATGAAACGATGTCGTTGAAGGTGCCTGCATGGTTACACGGCTTATTGTCACAAACATTTTTTGGTGCTTGTGATTTTCATCAGAATTGCAGAAAAAATGAAAAGAACATTTTCTGCCTCCATTGCTGCCAAAGCTTTTGCCCTCACTGCACCCCTTCTCATCATCAATCTCATCCTCTTATACAGGTGCTTCAATTATAATTACTTATAAAATTATTGATACCTACTTCATTCCTTAGAATTTCCAAATTTTCATAATTGGAAATCATATATAATTAGCTAGTTTTTCATGGATTTGCAAGATTTTCTATTAAAATTCAGTTGAATTAGGTTACAAGGTGCTGTACCGTTTTAACATTACATCTTGAATTCGTTTTTTTCTTTTTACTATTATCTAGAATTAAAATTGACCTATGTAATGCAATTGATAAAAAGAGTGTAGTGTGCAGTTTAGTTCCAAGTTTATAAAGTTGTTTGTATTCCCATATTTAGAAGCTGGACTTTATTTATTATCCATTCCTTCCCAAGGCCTGGCTAGCTAGCACCCTTCATGACCTGTTGCTTTCATTCAAAACACCCACTTTGACCCTAGTCTATTATTTTGTCTTCTTTTGCCTATCCTATTTCATAATGATCAACGAATTTAATTGATTTGACAATCACAAATTCTTAAGAATTCACATTAATTACCTCAAGATTTTTCAAGGATTCGCGAAATAAAAATTCAGCACTTCTTGGAAGTACATAATTTTATAAAATTTTCAATTTTTATTGTGTTCATGGCCAATTAATGTTAGTTTTGTCTATATAAATACGTGACAGGTGAGGAGATACGTTTACCAGGATGTGATTAGATTGGACGACCTGGAAAAGATAATTGACTGTTCCGGCATTCAGGTACGGTTATGAACTGTTATCGCAAATATTTTATAATAACTAAAGAATAAGCTAATGAATGTAATCTTATCGTTACATTTGATATGTGATGTTTTCTAATAAGTAGGACAACATATTTGAAAACTATAACATGTTCTTTGTACTGGGCTTTGAAACCATATTAAATTGTCGTCTCATCTAAAAGTTCATAAAAAATTCATAGTTATATATATATAGTTATCCGGCAAGTATAACATAGATTGGTTAATTACTAATTAATAATGTTTTGGTGTATGATTTTCTGATTGTTAACTCTTTGCAGCCTTACACAATAAATGGTGCTAAAGTGATATTCTTGAATCAGAGAGCACAATCTAAATCTTGCAAGATGGGCTCTGGCAATACTTGTTTCACATGTGACAGAATTCTTCAGGACCCATTCAACTTCTGTTCCCTCTCATGCAAGGTGCACCAAATTCCATTCATTCTTTAGTATTAAAATATTAAACGTATGTTCTAGCTATGTTTGTCTAAATGAAATTAATTGAGACTATTAATTCAGGTGAATCACTCGTTATATCATGAGGAAGATATGTCAAGTATTTTGTACTACAGGTTCGATGGATCCGATTTTTCCATCTCTCAATTTGAAGGGCTGCGGGTTGATGGGTCGGACTTTCTCACTGACGACGGCCAAAGCACACCAAGCTCTATTTTGGAGGATTCACTAATGCAATATGGAGCTCCAGATTATCACGGGTCGGGTGGTTCTGAAAATTCGAGGATGAAAAGGGGAAGAAGAGGGTTCCTCCCTGGTATTATGCTTTCTTTGAGCAGCAGGAGAAAAGGAGCTCCACATAGGTCGCCTCTTTCTTGATCAAAACTTAGAAATTAATAACTAATAAGGGTCATGAGTATCATAAATAAGGTAGTTTAACTAATTAATTAGTGTATTTTCTTAATTGCAACTTTCGTGTTATATAATATTATGAGTAAAATGCATTAAAGGTCTTGTGCATGCAGTTTCCTGTACCATAACTAACCATATATAGGTGGTGATAATCATACCGCCAATTTTGCAAGGATTGAGTGAAAACTTGTTATATATATATATATATATATATATATATACACACACACGAGAGTGATTAGCTATATAATTAATTCACCTTTCTTATTCTTTCGACTGCAGTCGTGTGATTACCTTTTCTACTTGTTCACTAGTTTAGTTTGCGAAGCAATTTATATGAACACTTGGTAGCCGAATGATCTACTAATTAATTGATCCAGATAATATTTTTGTAATACCCTACACAAGATTATTTCACAATAAGTGAATGAAAGCCAGATTTAGAATATAAGACTTTTTCTACGTCGCAAGTACTGGTCCCATAATAAATTATATACATTTTCTTACAAAGAATTGTTGATGTAAAGAAATAATATCATATGAAATATATAGAAGGGGTTAAATGTGAGCCAAATAGTGGATAAATTGTGTCATATAACACTTAAATTTTAACAAGACTATTCAAAGTAGCTTGGATTAATTGTTGTGTATTGGGGTAGGTCTACTCTGGAGTCTGGGACTCTGCACCGGGTTCTGGAGCAATTCACATGATGTCCAATTGGTGGGTCCTTTTTTCGAGTCTGCTTAGAATAGGCTTATGTGTCGTGCGAGCCATCCAGGGGAAGGCCACGTGGCAACACCTCCACTCAGAAATTTATCGTCAAAAACTATTACATGCACGATAATTAATGCAGCAGTTAGACATGCACTAAGCACAATGAATGCATATAGCATGAAAAATATCCCCCACCGTTTCAATTTTAAAAACTTTACGAACCATTTTGATGATTTAATTTACACATGCATAGCATGAATAAATAGCACCACCGTTCAAAGTAGAAGAGTTTGGACTGGTATCCGTTGATCATGTTGGAAATTATAGAGAAGTTAGTAAATTCCAACCCTATAAACTCGAGCTTTCTAAAAAGCTATAATTTAATATGATATTTAAAAGTAGGCGAAAGAAAATGTCATGAGTTCAAATTTCACAGCCACGCACTATCAAAAAATATCATATACATCTTGCACGCGAGGGGTTGCTTAATACTTATATACAATATCGGAAAGAGTTCATATTTTTTTAGTTCATATTAAGTTAGTTCAACGAGCATTTTTATCTAAGCGGTCTTCTCATTTTTTAAGTTCAATATATCCCCTCGTTATTTTATGATGGGAGTACCATATTTCGGATTGGTGTAAGAACTTCTATTTCCGATTCTGTTTATAATTGCCAAAATAAAAATAAAAAATGAAAGCATTATAGAAACTTGAAGATATAAAGTAAGTTAAGTGCTTTAGATAGAGTTATTTTTCCTTACAACCATATAAATGAAAGGCAAATATTAGGGCACTAATACTTATGGTGAGAAGTTCCAAAGTGAGAATTCTTACTTTCTTGGTCTATAAACCTTGAATTAGCTTTTATTTCTCTCGTTATATACATATATACATACATATATATATATATATACACATACTAGATATTTGCTTGGGCTAAAGTCCAGGGCTCCACCGTGCAGGCAGGCTGCAAAGGCGTTATGGGCTGAGGTAGCATTCCTAGGAATTATTATTACTTGCATCAGAACGGCGTTTTGTTTTGGTCTCAAGGACTCACCCCATTCAAGGTGGATTAAATTTTAAAAACTCCAAGGATTAATGTGTATTGTTCATCTTCTCAAAATAGAGAAACAAATAAGAAAATATAAACCCCATATTAATGAATGCGCTTTATTGAGATTTTAGTGTTGTTGTATCTTGAAAAATGATTGCCTGAAGTATATTAATCCATTGGCACCGTGGCGGGACAATATCATTTTAAAGACAAAGAGTTCAACTCTTGCCTCGACACTTTTCCTACACCGCTGCATACAATTATACAATAAAAGGTCTAATTAATAAGATAAGTGGATGACAAATGTGCGAGTCATGGAGTCTTACACCACAATCGAACACTAGTTAGTAACCAACAATACATTAACCCCAACTAACCTAAACAATAAAATCTTATACATTTTCTAACACTGACCCTTGTAACCAATAACATTAACCAATTAAATTCTCAAAATATATAGTATATTTTTATTACAATGCCCAACATAATATTTGATCCGATCAATGTCCTTAGGTTTTGTAGCTTCATATGTACCATGAAGCTGTGTCGATATATATATATATATATGTATGTATGTATATATATATATATATATATATATATATATATATATATATATATATATATATATATATATATATATATATATATATCGCTTCTTACGTGGGGTAACTAATATATATGTCACAGTTATTTTTTCGGTAAATTATACTAACCAGAATTAATAAATATGGAGGAGAAATACATAAGAAAAAGAAAAAGAAAAACTGATATTTAGGTAATATTTGGTGTAGACGACATCTCTATAGCCAGAAGTCAAATGTACGGAAAACACAATTATACTATTCCTTCGTTTATATGATTCACATAACACGCACGAATGAGTGTGTTCTATATTTAGGTTTTGTCAATTATAGAGGAATGTTTGCCCAAAGAAGCACCTCAACTGAAAGAACAGTACAGGAGAAATGTGTACAGTAATCAAAGAGATTAACATATCACTAGCTAGCTTCTTATAATGTGTTGTTTTGTACAATTCTGAATATTTTCATGCAATCAAACGCAGTACGATGGTTACAGATATTTGGGTCCTGAGTCCTGCGACTACAACCAAAAACAAGAGAGAAAAACACAAATACAGCTCTATAACCAAATCATTTTCTGATAAAAAACTTGGTATGCACATGATATGTTTCGTCACTATCATGGAAAAGGCAAAAAAGAAAACAAGTATCCAAGAGAGAGAGACCACTTGAAGAGATGAATGATTCATTTCATGGTCAAACGAACTGATCACAATAGTCCTATAATTGGAGTTGGACTAGATATCAGTAGGACCCGAGTTGTACAAAGGAGAGCTAGATCCTTCCTTGAGGAGTTATTGTTCGAGGGCCCTGTAAATTATGATCCACTCGGAGGAGTCCGTTAAGCAGTTGTTGGTAAGAATCGTCTATGTCGCTTTGTGTACAATTTTACGGGCCATTAAACTGCAACGATACAACTTATTATGTGGAAGACAGGAAAACTATTTAATTTGACACATAAAGTGGGACAAGCGTAAACTACTCAGTTATTCTATGCTTTAGAACGACACTGATAGCTCTTCAAAGCGAACCTACCAGAAAGAACTTATAATTGAAATGATAGAACAATTATTTTGCCGATTAGCTATAAGTAGATGCATAACACTTGGTGATTTTTTGCATTTAATTACTCTAATGCAATTATGCCAATTGTTGCATACAAATAAACAATACAACAGGTGTCTCTGCTTAAGAGACAATTGTGTAGGGGAGAGATGGAGAAGATTTGTGTAATAACAAATAATATTAATGTTATGTTATGTTATGTCTCTTCGCATCTATCCCTTTCATAGCTCAGGTACCTTTTTGTCCATCTTGGCGGCTTCTTGACCATATGCGTAATTAATACATACACATAGTGCCTGTCTAACTCAAGCCCTGTTACGTACCGTCAAATCAATCGACCTTCTTTTTATTTTATTTTATTCTAAATATTCAGTTTGGTTCAAAATAATTTGAATTTGGAGCGCATGATTTTCTAGTAGCTAATCCAAGAAAAGTTGAAATCTGAATCAAAGTGTTAGTTAGTAGTAAAGATAACTAATTAATAGCAGTAGGAATTTGGATTTGTTTGCAGTTCACAAAAGCAGTGCCTCGTTTTTCAATTTTAGTATATGAAGAAAATTTAGCTAGAATGTATCATGTAAATACTGTACTGCACGTACGTACGTGGTGGCAATATTTTTTATTTGTTGGAAGGTGTGTGAATGAATGGTTGATCCAATCACTTGACGATGAGTACTGTTAATTTTATTTGTTCCCATCTTTTCAGTTCAATCCTACTCTACTCTTCTTTGCGCAGTCGGCACAGCATGTTTGTGCGTGTGTACAATATACTACTTATATATATAAATAGCTATATATGCCATGCTAAAATTAGTAGCACATGCTTGATCAGAAGTCAGAACATGATAGGTCTTGGACCCAACTTTTAGAAACACCCAACATATTTCCGAGCCCATTATGATATTGCATAATAGCCCACTTCCAGCCCACAATAATCCTCCATATGAAAAACTAAACCCTTGCCCCTCAAAAGTCCACTACATGAGTACATAGCCCATCTTCAGTCTTCACCGGCCAGTTCAAATCTTCTGTGCAAAATAATGAACTGCTAGTAAGTTTACAATAAGTTTGTAATGATATTCTAAATAGTTGGGTAATATGTGTATATTATTATCTTATAAATAAACATCACGGCTTAAAAAATCCACCAGGAAAGAAAAGAGTGACCTATACTTTGGATACACTGAAGTCTAGTACTGAGAGATGATTCACTGCAGAAGTCGCTACTTGGTGGATTGCAACGCTGTACGCATATCTCTAATGGCCTTAAACTTTTATTTCCTTTTTTGGATCAAGGGGTGTAATAATTGAAAGAGATTTATCTCTTTAATTCAATCATTTGCCAGCTTTTGTGGGCTTCTTTCTTTTTTCTCCTTTTTTTGGATAAGTTCTTAGTGGGAATTGGGATATGATATCATGTTTCCAATTGAGGAATCAGTCACCTATGGGCAGTAGATTGTCTCTTTATACTTAATAGTGATCACTCACACTGGGTAAATGTCAAATTAATCTCCGAACACAATATTAGCTAATTCACATGCGCTATTTGTTTTGGGCCTTTTGGCTAATCAAATTATTTTTGAGCTATAAGATAATAATATATTGTTTGAGGCGAGCAGCTAACCCTATCGAGTTACATTGCATATACTGCTCCTCTGTTTATAGTCACTTTATCTACTTGCCAAATATTTCATGTAAACTTGTTTTAATGAGCCAAAACCCCCGGTTAGACTTTAAAGTGAAAGGCACAATAACAACTTATGTGAAACAGTTACAAATTTTCATTAAAGAACACTGTATAGTCTTGTACTATTAATTTATATTCAAAATGTGAAATGTTGATTACAGTCAATAAATTAAACCCCCTAAGATCTTCAAATGGATACAAGAAAAATAAACCGATACCATAATCCTGTCACTTATATTGTTGACAACTGGATAAAGGATTAATAAACAATTAACGGATGATAATCTTACGTGTCTAACAATTAAAAATTAGTTGCAAATAATTAATTGGAAGAAGCAAAAATACTATCGAACTAATTACGTTTATACTAATAAATAAACTTCCAATTTGGTCGTGGTAAATACTGTTCCTTAGCCATTTCTTTACCGAAACAAAAGAGGAAATAATTAAGAAATTTACTAAATCCGCTGTAAATCTGCTGTAATTTCTTCCACATTTGAGTTTTTCTCTCTCCTAAACCTTGTTTACAATTTACATACATGTTCCCTCTCTCTCTCTCTCTCTCTCTCTAGCGCCCACAGCTTTCTCTTTCTCTTTCTCTTTCTACAAACACGTATATATAAACCATATATCATCTAATTGTTATAAACAATTGATGATCGTTTCCTTTTAATTAATTACCAATTTAACAAATATCTATCTATCTATCCATCGTTGGGGTTTGGGTTTAAGTACTGTATGATGAAGAGCCTGCAATTGACGGGAGAGAACGAGGACGATAGGTTGCTTAGCGGCGACGATGATGATCGGAATTCTGCTAAAATGCGGACAATTCATGTCAGCGTCACGGGGATGACGTGTTCAGCTTGCTCCAATTCCGTCGAATCGGCTCTCACGGCGTTGAACGGCGTCGTTACAGCCTCTGTTGCCTTGCTTCAGAACAAGGCTCACGTCACCTTTCATCCTCACTTACTCAAGGTCTCTTCTGCTCAACATTTGATTTTGATGGATCGGCGTTGTTTGCTCATATGTTCTTTAGTTTAGTTTGTCAGCTAATTTGCGTTGCTATGCTGTCGTTTTTATCTGCTTTTCCTTGTAATTGTAGTATGTATGTCTTTCTTAAGATCACAATTAGTCTAAGCGACACTTCACTGCCTTGATATGAACTGCCATCCTCTCAGAATGATCTTATCAATATGAACTTAATTTACTTGCTCAATGTTGGATTGGAGTCCAAGTTATGCTTCTAATAACCAAGCTTATTGCGGAAATGGTCTCGTTTTGTCTAAAGGCTCTTGATCGTACTACCGTTTCTGCCATTCAAATCGTGAATGTTCAATCAGTGTTCTTTTTGCATGAAAAATGTCGGTGAACTAGCGTTTTATGGTTTACCGTCACAAGTACTTATTACAGCTGCAAGCTTACGTAGGATACTGAAATGCTATTTATAGGTGGACGATCTGCCCACATGGACTCTGTCGTGTTGCGGAAACATGTCAATTTCTTGCATTCTGTTTTTATCCTATGCCAATTGACTAATTCAATCTGCTAAAACTAATTTACACCATGGGTCCAATGCTTGCCCATTTTGTCTGCACTATATTGATTTTGGTGATCAATATGAACACTTTTTAGCTTATTCAAATGGTTATTATCGACTAATGTTGCATGCTTTAAATACTTCTTTCTTCTTATAAAAATGGGTTGTTTGGTTCTATCATTACATGATTCTACTGCAAGTAGTGGAGTATTGAAATCCTTTTCTTATTATTTAAATATAAAATGTCAGTTATTTGCTATTGGGTTGCAGTTTTGGTGAAAAATCATGGACTTGGTAATCTTTAGCCATAAGTTAGTTAAATTGGCTCTGTCTCTGCATTCAAATGAGATCAACTGTAATCCCTATAGTAACTTTTATCTACTTAAAATAGAAATTTCCACTTAGCCTCTTTAAGGTTTTGACTTGACCTGGAGTTGTCCCATTTTTTGTTTCAGGATGAAGACATTACTGAAGCAATAGAAGATGCGGGTTTTGAAGCTGAAATTTTACCTGAACCAAGTACTTCTTATTCTAAGCCACATGCTACCTTAGTAGGTCAGTTTTCAATTGGAGGAATGACATGTGCAGCTTGCGTAAATTCAGTTGAAGGGATTCTAAGGGATCTACCAGGTGTAAAAAAGGCTGTAGTTGCATTGGCTACTTCGTTGGGTGAGGTGGAATATGAACCTACAGTTATCGGTAAGGATGAGATAATAACTGCAATTGAAGATGCTGGTTTTGAAGCTTCATTTGTGCAGAGCAATGAGCAGGATAAACTTGTGGTCGGGGTTATTGGGGTTGCTAGTGAAATGGATGTGAGGATGTTAGAGGGGATTCTTTGCAACTTGAGGGGTGTGCGGTTATTTTATTTTGACCGAGCATCTAAAGAATTAGAAATTAGTTTTGATCCGGAGCTTGTTGGTTCCAGAACGTTAATTGACGAGATTGAAAGTGGCAGCTTTGGAAAACTAAAGCTACGTATCAAGAATCCATATACTAGAATGACATCTAAGGATCTGGAAGAATCTTCTAACATGTTTCGGCTGTTCACCGCCAGCATGTTATTCAGCGTGAGCCACTCTATTCTGCTCTTATTTATTCTTAAAAAACTAGTAACAATGTCGGGTCTTGTTTCCCAGTATTATCTGGAAGCCATTAGTCATATTAACTATTTAAAATGCATATCATATTGATGGTTGCAATTGAGATGATTATCTATGGAACTTGTTTTGACAACTTCGTTATCATGGAATTCTTGGTTAACACGATCCGACTGGTTATATCCGAAAACAACTAAATATTCTGTTCAGCATCCTCTCCTTTACTGAACAGTGTTCACATCTAACTCCTTCTGTATTTGCTTCAGGTCCCTGTCCTTTTCATGCGGGTCATATGTCCTCGCATACCTCTATTATATTCTTTATTACTCCGGCGTTGTGGTCCCTTCCAAATGGCTGATTGGTTGAAATGGGGTTTGGTCACTGTTGTTCAATTTGTTATTGGCAAGCGTTTCTATGTCGCAGCTGGCAGAGCGCTGAGAAATGGTTCAACAAACATGGATGTTCTGGTTGCACTTGGAACATCAGCTTCCTATTTTTACTCTGTTGGTGCATTGTTGTATGGTGCAATATCTGGTTTCTGGTCACCAACTTACTTTGAAACGAGTGCCATGCTGATAACTTTCGTACTCTTCGGTAAGTACTTGGAAAGTCTTGCGAAGGGAAAGACATCAGATGCTATCAAAAAACTTGTGGAACTTGCTCCTGCAACAGCTATATTGCTTATCAAAGAGAATGGTACAGGAGTTCCTAGTAAATCCTTGGTTATTATTCACTTTGTTTTGCACTACGAAGAGTATAGAGATACACTTTTTTCATGCACTGGAATCGGGTAATTAATTTTAGTTATGCATTGCAGGTGGAAAAGTTGTAGGAGAACGAGAAATTGACACTCTTCTGATTCAGCCTGGCGATGTATTGAAAGTACTTCCAGGGACAAAAGTACCTGCTGATGGTTTGGTTGTATGGGGTAAAAGTTATGTAAACGAGAGTATGGTTACTGGTGAATCTGCCCCTGCTTTGAAAAACGTAAACTCATCAGTTATTGGAGGTACAATAAACCTGCATGGTTCGCTTCACATCCAGGCCAGCAAAGTAGGGTCTAAGACAGTTCTGAGCCAGATTATATCTCTGGTTGAGACAGCGCAGATGTCTAAAGCTCCCATTCAAAAGTTTGCAGACTTCGTGAGTATTATCTTTCTAATATATATTTGTTGTGGTTTCTGCTCTTGATGTCTGTTGTCAAAGCTAATCTAGAAAGAAACAGACGGCTTTTGAGTTGATGCGTCCCGACCCTATGAGAAATTTAGTATCCATTGATCTGCCTGCCCCTTATAACCATAGTATGTATGGGAAATTCAACTTGGACGTCACCTGGAAGTTCGTTTAGTGTTAAAATGAAGAACAGTTAGAGCAGCTTTATGTCGATAAGATATATGATTTCATTTTTATTTGTAATTGCTTTCCATGTATGTATCCTGGAACTGTTTTTATATCTATCAGTCACCTTATGGTGGGCACTTTTTTCATCCACACAGGTTGCAAGCATTTTTGTCCCGACAGTAGTGAGTTTGGCATTGTTGACGTTGTTTGGATGGTAAGCTTACTGCCAGGAGATTTTTGTGTTGGTAGATTTTCTAAAATTATTAAAATAGTTGTAACCGAATTCTTGGTTGTTATCGCCTTGCAGGTATCTCTCTGGGGTTCTTGGAGCCTATCCTGAGGATTGGCTTCCAGAAAATGGCAATTATTTTGTTTTTTCGCTTATGTTTGCCATATCAGTGGTTGTGATTGCATGTCCATGTGCACTTGGGTTGGCCACCCCAACTGCTGTCATGGTTGCAACAGGAGTTGGAGCTAACAATGGCGTACTCATAAAAGGCGGAGATGCTCTGGAAAGGGCTCAGAAAATCAAGTGTGTAATATTTGATAAAACTGGAACGTTGACCCAGGGAAAGGCCACAGTTATCACTGCAAAAGTTTTCTCAGGCATGGATCGTGGTGAATTCCTTACACTAGTAGCTTCAGCAGAGGTATAAATTTTCATTGCTGAATGGGATTACGAAAACATTGTTTTTTTACAAATGGGCTACTTCATGAATCAGTTGTTGGAAAAAATGACATTACCATGGCCAGGCAGCTTTGATTACTTTTGCTTTTACAAGAGTTTTGGCTAAGCTCTAAATGAAGGGAAATTCACTGTTAGAAGTCACAACTGACTGATTGGTGTCTACAAAAGTTAATTTGATTCGTGAAGTGTTATTGCTTCTTTCTTTTGGTACAGGCCAGTAGTGAACACCCATTGGCAAAGGCAATACTTGCATATGCACGTCATTTCCATTTCTTAGATGAACCTTCTGCCACAAAGGGTACTCAAAACCTGGGGCAGGAGACTAAATCCTTTGGATGGCTTCTTGAGGTATCAGATTTTTCTGCTTTGCCTGGACAAGGCGTGCAGTGCTTAATAGGTGGAAAAAAGATTTTGGTGAGTTTCTTACACAATCTATTATTTACTAAGGTTGGGAGAGGAGCTCTTGTTTTGCTGGTGAAATTTGTAGTGTTTTTGTGCTTATCCAAGGTTGTATCCATTGAATAGGTTGGTAACCGGAGGCTGATGACTGAAAATAGGGTCACAATCCTAAAACATGTGGAAGATTTTGTTGTTGAGTTGGAAGAAAGTGCGGAAACTGGAATACTTGTTGCATGCGATAATGATCTAATTGGTGTTCTAGGGGTAGCAGATCCACTGAAGAGGGAAGCTGCTATTGTTATAGAGGGTCTTGTGAAAATGGGTGTCAACCCTGTTATGGTTACTGGTGATAACTGGAGAACAGCCAAGGCTGTTGCAAAACAGGTTCTTTTCCCCTCTCTGTGTGTGTGTGTGTGTGTGTGTGTGTGACTGAGGCTATACTCTCCAATACATAGATACTTGGTGGGTGAGTCTTTGTATTTTCTTGGTGCTAATAAGTATTCATAAGGAGTACATAATATTTCTTTACAACTTAGGGCTATCGAATGTCTGCCTTCAATTGGATGAAATAAATTATTCATTCCTGCCCTGGATTTTGCTGCTTCTATGCAGGTTGGTATTAAAGAATTTAGAGCAGAAGTGATGCCTGCAGGGAAAGCTGATGTCGTTCAGTCATTCCAAAAAGGTGGAACTGTAGTTGCAATGGTGGGTGATGGTATTAATGATTCTCCGGCCTTGGCTGCTGCAGACGTAGGCATTGCTATTGGGGCAGGGACCGACATAGCTATAGAAGCCGCTGATTATGTGTTAATGAGAAGCAACTTAGAAGATGTTATCACTGCCATTGATCTTTCAAGAAAGACATTTTCCCGGATTCAGTTGAATTATGTCTTTGCAATGGCGTATAATGTTGTCGCCATTCCCGTCGCTGCTGGGGTTTTCTTTCCTTGGCTAAAAATCAGGTTGCCACCCTGGGTAGCCGGCACATGTATGGCCTTGTCATCTGTAAGTGTTGTGTGCTCTTCTCTGCTTCTTAGGAGATACAGAAAACCGAGACTTACCACCATACTGGAAATCACTGTTGAGTAGAAATTAGAAAATAGGAGAGGAAAATTGAAAATCATATGGAGAGGGGAATTGTATGTAAGGAATTGACTTCAGGAGAGACACTTGAATTCTCGGTTGAGCCCTCCAGACCCAATGTTCTGTTCCCCTTGTATTACTAACACGCCACTCTCTTTTCTGTTCAAGCAGGCTAATGTAATTATGTAAATTATTGTACCTTCTTGGTTCTGAATCAACCAGTGTTATGAGTGGTTCTCGCAGTTTTCTACTGTTTGCTTTACGACCGCTACATGTTATTATCTCTTTTTAAGTTTTTTGGTTTGATGCATGCAAATGCCATATCCACACTTTCTATAAGAACACTATCATTCCCTGAAAAGAAAAGGAAATATGTCACACTGGCTTACGAATTGTTAAACAGTCACTCTAGTTTTGCAGATCTATAAATGTGGATGGTCTATAACTAATAGAACAGATACCACAGCTGATTCATTGACACACAGAGTTCTGACATGGTTAAGTTCCACCAAACACAGTGTTAATTGTTCTTGCCATACAATTCCAGGTAAGTCGATAGAAGAAATCGTTTTATTGTCTGCTTGCTTCTGGTACACAATGCGAAACATTTAACTTGAGTGAAGGAAAAGGAGAACAAAGATCTAGTCATTTTTATTATTATTGTATGGTTTATACTTTATAAATTACTAGTCTAATTCGTTATAATAATCTGCATGTGTTGGAAGTAAGGATTTTGTTTGTGATAGTTTGAGGAGATTGGCTCTAGTTGTTTTCATGCGACTGGCTGGCTGGGTGAGAAGTCAAAACTTGAGAAACCAATAACGTGGGTTGGACAATCACTCGTCTTCAGTTAATTTATCGACTACTTGCTGAATTCAGTTTGTTGACCACTTAACCTCTTTTGTGACGATATTTATTTTATCATCTTATCTTTGATTTCTCTTTATGAAGTCAGACCTTGATTCAATATTAGTGGGAATTGCAGTGATATATTTATTTAGGACAACAATCCACCTCCTCCAATTTGGTTTTCGGTTAATTTGATGGGCCCAAATATATCCTCCAGACGTTTACACCTCTTCGTGTGTCTGAAATATGACGTATGTCGTAGTTAGATGCCTTAATTATCTTGCACGCATGGTGATTTTATTATCCTAGTGTATCTTGACTTTCCACTACGTTGAGCAAGTCTTGTAAAAAGTTGCGTTGAACAAAGACGAGAATTATGCGACATAGAAGAGATGGATATTTTGGATGAAAGCCACTAGTCTGTCAAATCACGTGTACAAGACTGCTAGATCCGATTCAACCTGCACGCATGAAATTCTGTATCTGATGTCTTCCCTTCCTATCATAACTCAATTTACTAGGGACACTTAAACTTAAACACCCTTAGTAGAAGGTATGTAATCCAGAGTAGCATGCTATTATTACATTTCGGAAGCCTTCAATATTTGGAGTGACAAGCTGGTACAAGCTGCCTCTCTTCTCTTGGGTGGATTACAATCCTACCTACTTGACAATCAATGGCTCGTGACCTAATAAAATTAATCCACTTCATTTGAGATTCTAATGTGTTACCAAATGACAAAGTGAGACAAACTAGATTATGGTAGGAGAATAAATTATGTTACTCGACGGTTATATAATAATGCAAACTTCTTACTATATTTTCTAGTTATTCTAATACATACCTAAGCATTTCTTGGTTCAAAGACTCTTAGATATGTTTTTATGATATGCATAATTAAATAAGAAGATTTGACGATGCCACATCGACCCTCCAGTACAGACCCAACAGTCTAATGGTCTATGCAATTACCTCGGAAACTCATTTCAACTTTATTAGGATCCTCTTGCACTCATAGTAAGTTGTCAGGCTTATATGGGTCGATTGCGACAATGGCCCTCCAATGCTAATCAGAACTCGAGAGAGAGAAAGAGGTCGATGAAAAAGGTCAAACGTGCAATAAATGGTTTAATGTTTAATAGCTGAACGAGGGACAGTTATAGGCTTTCATGTGAAAAATATTTAAATTCGACATATAACACTGGCAACAAATATATCAAATTAAAGGCTAGCTATCTGGTAGGAATCGTTCGTTTTACATCAGGACGTACATCAATTCAGTAGAAATACACACGGGGCTATGTAATATCTTATGAAGTTGTTGAAAGTTGAACCTCGAGACATTCGATATAGGTGGTTAGAGCCTTTCATTAATTTCTTGGGTTATTAGAATTACAAAGCAAGCATACTTAATTTCTTGGCTGTAGTGGGAACGAGTGAAATCTTCATCCGGACTAAGAGTTGGACTTTAATCTATTGCGTCACATTGAAATCGTTTTTGATGAGAAAATGGTACGTTTGGTTCTTGTATGATTTTGCTTTTTTGGGGTTTGACTTGTTCCAATAAAACACATAGATATCATATCATCATACTTGTCCTCATTAGCTGACCTTCCTGAGCTCTTATTTATTTATTTATTTTTAATGTCGTAGAAAGTAGAAACCCCAACTACGTACTATTCTGAAGGTGGTTTTTGGTAAACTCCTGGATTAGACTTAATAGCTTACAAATAACGTTAGTTACTTCATATCCCAATATGCGTGTAGTGGGTTGAAAATTGAGGGATTATGATGCTTCCTGGAAGATGCAGAGTCTCAAATCCACATCACATGGATAGTCAGCAGCACGCAAGAAAATGCATGTTGGACTTGTAATATTCCTGATTTCTTGTCTTTATATAGATATCACTGTTTGAAAAAATTGAGGTTATTCCAAATTGTCTGACCAAAGACTGAATACAAATTATATATATATATATATATATATATATATATATATATATATATATATAGTTGTAGCTGGGGATAGAGAAGAAATAGAAGCCTTAGTAGAATGAACAACCAAATACTATCTTCTCAGTATTACGGCCATCAGCCACCTGCAGTAGATGGTTCGGCCGCGTTCTATCAAGGATTTTCAGATGACACAACCGTATATTCATCAGTTTTAGATGGCACAGGTTTTTCGACGTTCCCTGATCATGAAACAACTACTCTGACAAATGGAGATTTCCAAAACGACGTCTTATATTCCAATATTTCCAACGTGGAGAGTTCGATTTTGGGGCCACTAGTAACAAACACTCCTGGAAAACAGAAAAGAAGGCGATCAAAAGGTGCGATACATCAGGCAAATGCGGCAACCACTTTCTTGAATGCCAGCATCACGAATTTCAGGGCCTTGGTTCAACAGCACACTGGCTGCCACAGTACCAATATCATTGAAGCTTCTAATAGTAATATTAATCCCAGCAGCAACGTGAAGGGTCCGATCACGTTATGCTTTTCATCATCTTCGCCAATTCATCAGGAACCTTCCAATCCTCAGCCTGATCACGACTGGAAACGATATAATTAGTTTCCTCAAGCAGTTAATTAGTTGCACTAGTTTATTAGAGTACTACTTATGTACTAACGAGGACCTAGTAGTTTGTATGGTACGTACTATATACATGAAGCCTATGTAACAGATGTTTATTTCTCTGGTAAAAAAGTTGTTTCCTTTTTCATTAATACATGAAGCTGTTGTTCATAGTGATGAAGATATATTGATTAGGTAAGTCAATCTGTTGGTTCAATGAATTCTACTTCAGGGTCAATAGGGGTGGTGGGGTTTGGTGAAAATAGATCAGGAACATCTTTATCCAGCTTTAATTAATCAGCAACCAATTATACTACTCAATCTATATATATTCTGTGTATATCTATTTCATGGGAAGTCAACTGTAGGAAAAGACTGATTGGCAACGTCAACAATTATTTGTCGTTTAATTAGTTTATGATTATTATTTTGTGGACCACAGATAGTGTTCACATGACCTCTATTCAGAGGAGAAGTCAAGCTTCCATCAAGTTTGCATAATCCCATAGCATTTCACCAAGCAAATACTTCATATGTAGCAAATCAGATTAAAGAGTTCACAAATCGATCTAAACATATGGAAGTAAGATGCAATTATCTTTCTCTATATAAAGCATTAAAATATTTATTCTCTCTAGTCTCTACAAACTTAACTACTTAAATTTTGTGAGGTGTTATAATCTAGAAACTGAAATTTCCTTGAGCGGCAAGATAATACGTACCTAGGCCAAATCGATCTAAACAAAGAATGACTTAATCACTTACGTAGGATTGCTTATAATGTAATTTGCACATGTCATCAATCATCAAGATAAATAATAATTAAGTGGTGTTTCCTTGAAGCATCTCACTATGTAGGTCTCCTTCCACGCTATTAATTTGAAACATCGTATGATTTGATAAGTCATCGTTCAACTATTACATCGATAACAGTAGCTTCATACTGAAAGAAAAGTAGGAGAAAGGTTTATTCTCAATGTTACAGAGATTACTTTACACTGATCCTTATATACAAGCTACAACATAAATAATGCCTAACTAATAGTTATATACCAGATATAGAATTAATGCTATACAAGGAAAAGCTGGACTAGGGGAATAAATCAAGGATTCTCTATCAATTAGCTTGATCAGCATCATTGCAGGGATTTGATATCTTAACAGCCCCCCTCAAACGAATGGGCAGGTCACAGACCATGAGTTTGTCTTTCAAGAATTGGAACCTGGAGGATGTAAGACCCTTCGTAAAGATATCCGCAACCTGATCTGTAGTAGAAATATAGCGAGTAGAAACGTCCTTGTTCAGTACCTTTTCCCGAATGAAATGGTAATCTACCTCGATGTGTTTAGTGCGAGCGTGATAAACAGGATTCGCTGCAAGAGCTATTGCACTTTGATTGTCACACCATATCACAGGTTGAGAAAGAAGAGCTACACGCAAGTCCTTAAGAAGCATTCGTAGCCAATATAATTCAGCAACAGCCATTGCTAAAGCTCGATATTCAGCTTCAGTACTGGAGCGTGAGACCACATTTTGTTTTTTTGCACACCAAGATATTAGACATGGTCCCAAATATATACCATATCCAGTTGTCGATCGTCTATCTTGAGGATCCCCTGCCCCAGTCAGAGTCACAATAGGCTTGAAGGCTTAGAGAACCTTTACTGAAATATAAACCATGATCTACTGTACCCTTGAGGTAGCGCAAGACTCGTTTTGCTGATTTCCAGTGATAAGACGTGGGAGAATGAAGATGTTGACATAATTGATTCACAGAATATGCAATCTCAGGGCGAGTCAAGGTACAATATTGAAGTGCACCAACCAACTGTCGATAACCAGTAATATCCTCCACGGGCTCTTTATCGGCTGTAGACATTTTTCCTCCAGAGATGCATGGGGCAGGAAAAGGCTTCGCACCAACCATCCTGAACCGATGAAGGATATCAAGTATATACTTACTTTGACGCAAATGAAGTCCTTGAGCATCTCTGGATGCTTCAATTCCCAAAAAGTATCCAAGTTCACCAAGTGATTTCAAAGCAAACTCTTGCTTAAGTTGATCTACAAGGCGCTGAATTGAGGTAGAGCATGAACCTGTGATGAGAAGATCATCAACATAAATTAAAACAAAGATATGTATTTTTCCATTGTGAAAAGTGAACAGAGAAGTATCAACGGTGGAGCCAGTAAATCCAAAATGAAGTAGGCTGGTTGATAAGCGAAGAAACCATGCTCGTGGCGCTTGTTTAAGGCCATAGAGGGCCTTTTTAAGGCGACACACATGCTGCGGAAACTGTGAATCAACAAAACCACGGGGTTGCTCAATGAACACTTCCTCTTCAAGTCTTCCATGTAAGAAAGCATTGGAAACATCAAACTGCAAGATAGGCCAATCATAAAGAACGGACAGCGCTAAAACAACTCTTACTGTAGCAGCTTTGATAACTGGGCTAAAAGTCTCAGTAAAATCAACACCATCAATTTGTTGGAATCCTTTCGCCACCAATCTTGCCTTATAACGATCTACACTTCCATCAGCTTTTTGTTTGATTTTATATACCCATTTAGTGTGTATGACAGTGTGATCATGTGGACGAGGGACAAGGTCCCAAGTGTCATTGGCCATAAGTGCATCATACTCTTGTTGCATTGCCTGCTGCCAATCCTGAGATAGAATAGCTTGAGAAAATGTGTTAGGTTCAACAGATTTAAGCATACTGGTATACGCACAGATAGGATGCTTGGTGGTATAAAAGAGATGGAAATCTGGAAATTGCTTAGGCTGAAGTGATCCGGTTCTAGACCTTGTCACCATACGATGTTGAGGATTGTTAGAGGTCGTAGAAGGTGAATTAGAGTTTGAGGGAGATGTGTTTGTTTCACATATAGATGGCAGGTCAACATGTGGTAAAGGTGACTGGTTTTCATTAAGTGTTATCTCTGAATTACAGTCAGGAGGAGATGGTGTGTCAGTTATGGGTAATGTTTGTGATTGATCATGCTGTAACTGAGAGTAAAATGGAGTCAAATCAAAGGACATACCTGTCTTGGAAACACTCGTAGCTGCAGGAGGAGGAGAAGAAGACCATACCCTTGCTGGAAAACTGTTCTCATCAAATGCAACACTACGAGAGATATAGATCTTTTGAGTTACTGGATCAAGACAACGATATCCATGATGATTTAAGGAATAACCAAGAAACACACACTGTTTGCTACGAAAAGCAAGTTTGTGAGTTGTATAAGGCCTTAACAGAGGATAACATGCACAACCAAATGTTCTCAAGAAAGAATAATCAGGTTTTTGAGCAAACAATTTGTAATATGGAGAGGTGTTGTTAAGTACAGATGTTGGTGTGCGGTTTATTAAGTAGATTGCAGTCATGAAAGCATCAACCCAAAACTTTGTAGGTAAATGTGATTGAGCTAGCATAGAGAGACCTACTTCCATGATATGTCTATGCTTCCTCTCAGCTAAACCATTTTGCTGAGAGGTATATGGACACGAAAGACGTTGATGAATGCCACATTTACGAAGAAAATCCTGAAATTGAGTAGATAAGTATTCACCACCATTATCACATTGGAGTTGTTTGATCGTAGTCGAGAAACGATTTTCAGCCATCATTTTGAAATGAACAAAGGATGAGAACACATCAGATTTATTACGCAAGGGGTAAACCCATGTGAAACGAGAGAAATCATCTATAAACAAGACATAATATCGATGACCTTCATTAGACATAATAGGTGAAACCCAAACATCTGAGTGAATAAGTTCTAATGGAACTGAAGTAACACGACTAGACTCTCCAAATGGCATTTTTTTGGATTTTCCTAATAAACAAGATTGACAAATATGATTAAGATCAAATGACCCATGAATAGGCAGCTTAAAAGACTTCACAATATCTTTCGTTATTGGTAAAGACGGATGACCCAGACGTGAGTGCCATACATCAAGGGTAGTGCGAATACCGACAAGAGCAACATTATTATCAATAGATCTTCGATTGACTGGAATAGGGTAAAGGCCTCCTTCACTCGGTCCTGTTAGCAACGTGTGTCCCGTGAGATTGTCCTTAACAAAGAAATGAGAATCAGTTAGGACAAAGAAACAATTATTGTCAATACAAAACTTATTTATCGACAATAGATTGGCTGCAGCTTGTGGACAGTGAAGAACATGGTTCAAGTGAAATTTTGATTTAGGTGTATGTAAAGTGAGTTTACCAGTATGTTCAATTTGCAAACCATTACCATTTCCTACTGCTACTCTATCATTTCCATGATATGGCTCACTAGTGTTCATATTAGCAACATCACTGGTAACATGCTGATTTGCACCACTGTCCATATACCAAGTATTATCTCCATGAAAGGAATTAGAATGAGCCACCATTGCAGCCAATTGTTGAGGTGGATGACGCCCTTGATAGTTGTAATCATAGCGATGAAAGCAATCTAATGCCATGTGATTCCTTTTACCACAAATCTGACATGCATATGCATCAAAATTTGGATCATTTGCCCATGCAGGTGTTCGAATAGTGTTGTTTGGGACAACATTATTTCCAGATTGACCTCCTTTATGTGGGGGAATAGGAGCAGAGTGAGTGCGTTGCGGTGGTTGCCAATTGCGAGTGTTTCTTTTTCCATTCTTTCCTCCACCAGGTTTGTTTGCAATCATAGCAAAATTGTTGTGATCAGTTTGCACACTTCGCTGTTGAGTTTCAAGAAGAGCCTCAAATGCAAGAAGTTCAGATTGGAAATCAAAAAGAGATAACGATTTCTCACGCTGTGCAAAGTAGCAGCTAGATATGAAAGGTGTGTAAGCAGTGCTAAGACCTCCAAGAATGTGAGAAATTAAGTCTTCTTCTGTTACAGGTTTACCTACTGCCGCCAGTTGATCAGCAAGGTTTTTCGCACTTTCAATAAATTCAGAGCATGTTTTACCTCCTTGTTGCAAGCTTTGTAGTTGACGTTTCAATTGGTTGACATTGGAAGTAGAGGAAGATGCAAAACGGTTTGCTAGAGCAAGCCACGCTTGTCGAGCAACTTTTATGCCATAGACCATGGAAAGAACCTTCTCCGAGATCGTAGACTTCATCCAAACCAAGACAAACTGGTTTTTTTTATGCCATAGAATGAAGTCTGGACTGGTTTCATGAGTGTCTTTACCTGTAGTAGGGGGTAAAAACTCTTCTGGGCACGGTTCACTACCATCCACGAAGCCCAGAAGATCATGAATACTAAGAGCACCTTCAATTTGCGAGGACCAGTTTAAGTAAGAAGCCGGTCCTTCAAGTTTCACAGAAACAAACTGAAGTAGATTATTTGGTGGGACAAAAGATGCAGCGGAAGATGACATAGTTTGGTGCAGGATCGGGCTTAAGCCAATTAGGCTCTGGTTACCATGAAAGAAAAGTAGGAGAAAGGTTTATTCTCAATGTTACAGAGATTACTTTACACTGATCCTTATATACAAGCTACAACATAAATAATGCCTAACTAATAGTTATATACCAGATATAGAATTAATGCTATACAAGGAAAAGCTGGACTAGGGGAATAAATCAAGGATTCTCTATCAATTAGCTTGATCAGCATCATTGCAGGGATTTGATATCTTAACACATACAAATATTCATGTTCTAAATTTTGAATTAGTTATTACATTATAATCTTGCCTTCATCATGAATATCCAAAGCTTCAATGAGCTGGGGAAAAACTACCAAGAGAACATCATCAGTAACACCATTAGCATTAGCCCGACCAAGAAAGTTTCGCCTTTCTCCAGTGAAGGTAATTTAGTCTGTAAAAGTAGCTTATCAAAACCGATGAGAAGACGCTCGAGGGCTTCTAAGAAAGGGGGCAGGGTGACAACTCACGTGAACGCCAACACCCACAACTTCCAGGCCCTGGTGCAACAGTTTACGGGATGCGATCACGGTACTAGTACTTCTTATAGAGGCCCTGTCAACTTAAACTTTGCGCGTTACAAAAATAGAAGTTGCGCTGTAAAATCCGAGGAGCCTCACCAACAGCAGCAGCTTGAACAACCGGAAGAAGAAAATGAGATTTCGCAAGAAGGATCTCATAATCAATTATCTGTTTCAACTAGTGCAGAGAGTGGCGCTAGACCTGAGCAGTTGATTACTCTTGATGTTTTTGAGATGGAGAGTTTTTCATGCCAAGACCTGACAGTGGAACCTGGATATTATCCTGATCCACTGACTGGAACTGCTAATTGCAGCAACGACTTCTGGGAATACTAGAGTTTGTATAACTTTCGATTAAGTCAAGAGTTAGAGTGTCATCGATCATTATTCCTGCTGTTGAATACACCGTCCACACATAGCATTAGATTAATTCCATAGGATACCGGGCAAAATGTCATGCATATTGATCAGTTGCCGACCTACTTCTGTCATTTAATTTGCTTGTGATAGGAAAGTATCCTCGATATTTATGTGATGATCATTTGTGTATCTAATCTGCATTTTCAAACACTGTTTCTAGTTTCCAGCATTTCAAAGGACTTCTAGTTGATTGAATGTTGAACAACATATTCTTTTGTCTTTTGTCTTGTTTCTCCACTCCTTTTGAAGAACTCCTTTGTCCTGTTTGATGTAGACTAGAGTGTAGATTAAATAATAAATATATTTCTTAGATTGTGTAGAAGAACACAAAAGTAGAGGCCATGTTTTTATTGTAATTTTCACTCTTGACTTCCAAAACTGAAAGAATTGAATTGAGCTCATTAGCTTATCATCTAAAAATTAAAATTTCCCTCTCCAACCATATTATGCTGATCAACATAAACTGAAACTACAGCATTCACCGCCTGTTGGCTCTCAATGACCACCACATTATTCGACACATTTGTCACCGCATGTGCCGGAAATCCACCTCCAATCCCATCCCTCATGTAAAATGAATACTGGACCTGATTTATCTTATCAGGAAACAACAAAATGGAAGAAAAATCAGCCACCCACTTAGTCCCATTTCCTGCCACTGTCGATTTTCCTACCGTCGATTTTAAGCTCATCCCATCCACAATATTATGATCAATCACCACTTGATCGATCCTCGTGAATTGTCCGTCAAGTTTCACAGATGGAACCATATTCTTAGAACTCCCAGAAAATATATTGTTAACAATGTTTAGACCGGCAATTCGACCCTGAATCGACTTCAAAACGATATTGCCATCTCCCAGAAAGAACCCATTTGAGACCTGAACTTGATCAGGATCTTCAATCACAATGCTGTTGTAATCCAAGTAAGGATCAACTATCCTGTTCTGTGCCGATTTTACTAAAATTCCCACACCACCAAAATATGTAGCCTTGTTGTAACAATGCACACCACTGATGATATTAGCCCGGCCTCTTAGTATAATCCCTGTTGCTGCTGAGAAAATGGCGACATCGGTGACTGCGTTATCAGTGCTGGCGATATCAATTGCGGTGCCTGTATAATCCCTTTCAACTCTGTCTCCCCCGACAGTCGGGTGCTGTCCTAAGAAGCATCCCGATACGAAGGTCTCGTGTCCTCTAACGATGAGGATTCCTTGTGTGCTGAAGTGTAAGAAGAAGCAGTTGATAATGCGAATTCTGGCAGAGTCGATGACAAGCAAACCTCCACCTGTCGGAGAATATATAAAAAATATTAAACTTTTAGATGATACTACAATCTAATATGGTGTCAGAGTTCAAGCATAATGTTTATAGCCAGCATGTCAGGGAGCGTGTTATAGAATATATATAAAATAATAAACGACAGTTATCTCTAAAAGCGCTTCTAAGCTTTTAGGTGAGACGTCAATTCAATACCACCTCGGTAGCTAGAATCAAAGAGGATGTCGCGAAAAGTGATGTCCTCGTACTGCATTCCGTTGTTGAGGTCTCTTGTGTCTGAAAAACTGTTTCCATGTGAAGCTTTTCGAGAATCTGGTGCCCATAGTTCGATTAGATGCCTGTCACCTGGAAATGTGTTGGATGCTCGGAGACTGCCTCCTTGTACCTAAGTGATTCATATATATATGGTCAAGTTAAGATTATACCTAAGCTAGCATGGACTTCGATTACAATCAAGACAGAAAAAGGCAATGTAGTCCAAAATTTAGCAAGAAAAGGTTAATTAAAGCGTTATAAATTATAATCTCTAGAGGGTCTCGAGGCCCAAGAGTCAAAGTCAAAAGGCCTTGTTTACCTATTTTCCATTACCATTGCCATAGATCTTCACCCCCAACTACTAGAATAAATAAATTAATAAAAGCAACTTAATGTTCACTGTAAAGTTCAAATACGTACACTGTGTCGAGCTTTTCGTTTGGACATAAGGGGGGGAAGGTGATTGCATTAAAGCGTGCGTGTTTGGCAACTTTAAGAAAAGGTTTTCTTGTCCGTAGAGCAGAGTAATTGGTTTGTAGTTGGAAAAGCAAGTGGACGTCTGTGTTAAAAGCATGGAGAGTACAAATTAGAAACCAACAACAACGTGAAAAAAAGGACAAGACTCATGATTCGTGGACCTTTCTAATGCATAGAAAGTCGAAACAAAAAAAAATCCATGCTTCCTTGAAGCGAACACGTGGCACTCGAGCATTGTAATTATAGTATTTTTGACATTTACGAGGGCATTTCCCACATGACACTAGTTTTTGCAATCACCTCATATAGTAAAGTAAAAACTACATTTTTACAATTTCCAATGCATGGGACTGGGACCTGAAGAACCATATGAAGAGTTTTGCAAGTGCATATTTGAATTTTGGTCGAAATGTAGCTAGCTAGAATCTGCCACATGAAATTTGACAAGTTGTTTTATCATCTCTCTCTGACAAGATTATTTAGTAACAAAAACGTACCACAATGTTGCCAATGCCAGGGGGGAACCTAATAGGACTGCTTATTCTGAAATTCCCACCTTGCAAATCAATGACAATTCCACCCAAATCACTGATCCCAGGTAGCAAATCAGGCCCATTTTGCACTTTTACGGCTGCGGCGTTTAACGCCTCCAGTATGGCACTTGTGCTATCCTCCGCCCCGGTAGGATCCGCGCCGTAGCCAATGGGATAGAATACTCTGCCACTGCTCTGTGTATATATAAGAAACCATTAATTAATACTCAAAAAGATGTACGTACATGTTTGTTTTTGAGATATTTTCTACTTACCTTTGGGGTACTGTTTAGGAGTACTGGTGGAGCTTGTGTAGGTGTGTCAGCACAAGTGGTGGGAGATGTTTTTTCTTGTAGCTTCATTTGGAACTCATATAGCTTTAGCTGTCTGGTGGAAGAATGTGCTTGTTGCAACAGAACAAGGACAAGGAAAAATGATTGTGTAATTGCTGACGAAGAACTCTTCATTTTCTTATCTTATTTTAGTTATATGTATCTGTGAGCTTATGTGTTAATTGTTGTTAAGTATTTATACATGAGGAAATGGAATTAAATGGAACAATTAATTGAGGCTGGTTTCCTTTGCTTTTTCTACTCATCCTCACATGAAAGCACTATAAATTTTATGTTCCAAAAATAACTCTGTAAATCTATGTGTCACTAATATCATGTTTATGACACATGTAATAGCAATAAGGTAAAAAATTGATTCTTTATTTACTTATATGCGTCGCAAATATAACGGTGACAAAAAGAGCGACACACGGTTTGACAATGTGTAAAAGTGACAGTATGCATAGTGTATATGTAGGGCCTTTATATTGAAAGGGTGGGAAAATCGGGTTCGGGTATTGGGTACCCATCCCGACCCGCGGATATATTACCCGAACGGGTTACCTGAAATGTAATATGTCGGGTAGTGTCACTATCCGAAACCCGAACCCTATTTTGGTACCCGTTTGGGCATTAGTACCGGTACTCGAAGGGTTTTTTTTTTGCCACAATGCTAAAAATCATAACTTTATGATTGACTAAGGTGATTCTCGGAGATAGAAAGAAATTGGTGTGAGAGAACTTGTGTCTAGTTTTAGTAAATAAAAAAAGTAATGAAAATTCTTAAAATGTGTCGTTAATTTTGGATTACTTAAGAATAAATTTTTTGGCTAAATAAATTTCAAAGAACATTAGACTCTTTCCACTTTTTTTCTTCTTAATGCCTGCTAGTTTTCCTTAAAAAATGCTGTTATTTTAGGAATTAGTGCAATTTAGGTTAATTAAATTTACTTGTTCACGCCAATTAGTATTCCTTGATTGCTACGATTTCAGTTACTTGGTCCCGTATTTCATTTTATAGTTCCTATTTAAGAGATATTACTAAATATATTTTTCTCATTTTTAGCTACTACCTTATCTCTAAGAGTGAAATAAGCAATTTAAATAAGAACTTTATTGAGATTTCCTATTATTCTGGTAAAAATAAAGAAAACTCAAATATAATACACATAATTATGCAATTTAAGTAAGAATCTTTGTGAGATATTCATATTCAATTATCTTGGTTTAGGAATTTTGGAATTGCTCATAAGATTTTGTTTCCTTCCATATTTGAATTTGAAAAAATTTGATGGTTTCATAACGGAATGAGATTTTTAATCCATCTATCAGTATCACTTTTCTTCATAAAAAATTCAAAATAAAAACGAAAAAACCTCAAAGAAAAAAAAAAGAAGAAAACCCGTTTTGGGTAACTGCCAATTCGGGTACACGTAAGATTTCATCCCGCGGGGTTGGGGTTAGGTACCCGATCGAAAATACCCAAACCCGCGGATACCCGACCATCACAGCCATAAGTGACACTATAGGAAAAGAAACCGCGTCTTACTTTACTCGGAATCTTGATAATCTATAGTATCTAATTGGCCTAAAGTGTCATAACTCTAGCACCAGAGTATAGCAGTTTAACTTGCTATTTTTTTCTGTCGGACACGACTTTCGGCAAAATCTAAGAGATACATGAGTGTGATATTTCCATCCTATAATTATTTTTTTAGACTTGTAAGAGGAAACAGTACCAAATTAGAAGAAAGCTCACTGCTTTTCATGATATTTTATATTTGATCTGGGGCCAACTTCTACGTAGAAATGACTTTATTGGGCTTTTTGCAGCTTAAATGTGCGCCAACTAACACCGTCCCCACTAAATATATGAAATCTGTAAAGTGAATGATAAACCAAGTAATCTTATGACCAAGTGTCCACCAAATTATAAGCCGTGCAGAATCTTAAACGATTCTATCAAAAGAGTTTGTTGGTGATAAAGTCATTGGGGCCTTGTCGTGAGTTGTCTGCATGCTTCACGAAATAGAGGTTCATATTGCTGTCGAAAACATTTTAAGTTTTAAATTTTAATTGATTGGGACATAATTTGTCAATCTCTTTTCCTTGTTTTAGTTTGTTTTTCATTGTTATGTAAAGCATTGGGTAGTTTGAATACTTACCAACCATAACCGAATGGATTATGAATGACTCGCATGACAAATGTAATATTTCACCTAATACGCCACAAAATACTTCCTACTTGTAGCCTTGTCTTAGTCCATCTTTCAGTGGCAAAGGTTGTCAATCATGAATCGTAAGCCAAATTTAAAGCAAATGCAAAGAGAATCTCAAAATTTTGGTACTTGGTTTCAACAAAATATTGTTTTCTTCCGAGACTTAAATGTTCTCTCAACTAGGTTTCAACTCAACCTACATAAATCTCATCTCTTAATCGGAAAAAAAGGAGAAAATTCTCAATATTATACCATAGATCCTTTTATCAGTGATTAATAAATTCGTTGTCATCAAGCTATTCACAGTTGACAATCAGCTTGAGGACAAAAAACTCTCTTTAGTTTCAGAAAGAATGCTGATCAGCAGTGATATAAACACTTGCAGGAACACCCACATCCGACTGAATCAAAACTTTATTACCAGACACATTCCTCAACGCATGAACCGGAAAAGAACTCGCGTTTGTAACGAAGGTATACTGCACCTGCCTGATAAGATTAGGAAACACAAGCGCGGAATTAAAATCCGCCATCCAGGAGGTACCATTTCCATGCACGCTTCCTCTCACAACCGTCGCCTTAAGCTTCATACCTCTGACATTATTCCTGTCTATCACAACTTGATCAATCTGGTGAAATGCCCCGTTACTCTCATCCAATTGCACGATGTCGATTCCATTACCGGACCCTGCAAACATGTTATCTACGATGTTCACCCCACTAGCCACACCTTTTACCGACTTCAACACGACATATGCATCTCCAAGGAAAAAGCTGCCTGATATGGTGAGTTGAGCAGGATCCTCCGCCACTATGCCCGTGTAATCAAAGTAAGAATTCACGATTCGCGTCTGTGTTAAACCTGGAAGTTTGACATATATCCCTGTACCACCAAAACCAGTGGCCTTATTGTAGCAATGTACCCCAGATATCAAGTTGGCCTGACCAGAAACCATAATTCCGACAGCTGCAGAAAATATGATGACATCCGAGACTGAATTGTCGTTTCCAGCTAGGATAATTGCGGTGCCTGAGAAGTCTCTCTCGTGATGATCGCCACCTGCGGTGATGTGTTGGCCGAGATAAGTGTATCTGATGTAGGTCTCGTGACCGCCTTGTACCGAGATGCCTGATGTGTTGAAGTGAGTTATGTAACAGTTGTCAATGCTAGTTCTTAGAGAATTAACGACTTGAATCCCTCCACCCCGGAAATTAGAGTCAAGTAATAGGTCCCTGAGTGTCACGAATTCGTAGTTGTATCCTGAGCCATTGTGTGAGGCAGGGGATAAGTCTATCAAATGGCCGTCGTTTGGGAAATTATCTGATGCCTTTAGTGACCCTCCATGTATCTGTCATGATCAATTTATGGAATCAAACAGTAGCTAATATTTTTAATTACTATGTAAACGTACGTAAGAATTTACCAGTGGTACAGGGCAGGTGAATTTAGGTAAACAAAACAAACTATTTCTTTGTTTAAAAACTTTTACCAAACCAACATGCGTGTGGAAGTTACACAATAAATAGTTTCACTGGTTTAGCCTTCTTTACAGACATATGAATCAAATGAGCTATATTTGGTTTTAAATTTGACATAAATGAGCTACCAGAGTCTCTCTTTCAAGTGAAATATATCGTAGACACTCAGAATTGATATTGTCGTGAGCTCTCATATCATATTGAAGTAACTTATTATCTAAAAAAACTCAAACTTATTATATATATTCTTCAACATAACTTACCACCAAGTTTCCTTTTCCAGCTACAGGGAACTGAAGTGGACGGCTGATCAAATAGCTGCCACCATCAAGATCAACACGTGCTCCGCCAAGGTTTGCGATATTTTCCATCAACACTCCATTCTGTGGCCCTTTAAGTGCATCTGATATTGCCCCGAGAATAGCATCCGTGCTGTCGTTTTTCCCTGTCGGGTCGGCACCATAAGATGTCACGTGGTATACTAATGGACTTGGACTCCCCTACATTAAAAATCAGGCAGCATCTTAATAATAAGTTTATAACATAGAGATAAGAAAGTTGAACCAACAAAGGCTGACTAATTGACTTTAGTACATACAGATACAGAATCTTTTTGCACGAATGAAGCTTTAAAAGCGTGAATTTTCTGCAGATGATCTCCATGTGTGAAGCTGTTCACTGCAACCACAATAAACAAGAATATAGCTATTCTTGCAATAATTTCCATTTCTCTCTCCCTTGAGGATCTTTCGTTGTGGTTTGAAGAGATATAAAGAAAACTGCAGACAAAGAATTGTAATAATTTACTGAAGCATGCAAATAACACCTGAATATATAGTTGCAACAAGCTCTCTTTTGATGTTTGTTTTTTGTTATGCAATATGCATATATAGTGTATATATATGTAGGGCCTTTATATTAATAGATCACTGAATTGTTCTTCACTTGTTAGCAGTTAGCACCCCTGATTGGAAAATGTATATGACACGTGCGAGAGATATCTTTGTAAAGAACGGGAAAGTGAATCATATAATTTATTCAACGAACCACACCTTCAAATTTGGATATTTTCTGACTTTTAAGTATCCATTAATATGCATTGATTCTTTACCTAGAAACTCAAAATCAGATCGTTCAAACCGACTTGCCTTAAGTAAAATTGAAAGATGAAGCACGGCATTGAATATTAATTGGTCATATAACTCATGATCTCACAATTTATAGGGTCTTAGCTAGGATGCCTAATTTGACATCACAAAACTGAATGATGTCTTGAGGAGTAGGTTGATAGATGTCCTAACATTTTTATTGATCATCTGTATTTTCATCTTTTACTCTTTAATAAGTTAACTGTTTATTTTTGCTTTGTAATGAAAAAAGTGAAACAGAGAAACTAGAGACTAATGACTTTTATGTTGATGATTTCGACTTTCTAACAGCTTATCTCTTTCACGTAAGAAATTCAAACAAGAAACAAAGGAAATTAAGATCGTGACAGCTTATCTCTCTTTTCACCCATATTTTATTTTTTCGTAATTTACTCAGATCGTAAATTAAATACTTAATTAGTTTTAGGACACTGACTTTAGAATCTATGTGTGCATGCATAAGAGCAGTTTAAATGAGCCTATTATTACCGAAAAGGTCGTTTGTTGATTGTTGTCAGAAGCAAATCATGTTGGTTGTCTCCTAACCTCCTTTGAACTTTGACGTAGAAAATTATTAACTAGGAAATAATGTCACGCCCAAAATTCCGGACGTACGAGAAGTGTGACAGCGATTCCGTCCAGAAATTAATTTCAAAAGATATATCTCATATAATATGAATTCACACGAAACTTTCAGCCATCAATTCAAAATTTTTTGGGCCAACGGTTACTGTTAAATCTACGACAAGTTCTTTTGTGTAATGAGTTTATCAGATGAGCCCAGATCCTTTGTGGGTAATTCAATTAGGCAATTTGTTCAGTGAACCTTAAGCCCGCCTTCCGTTGAAGTAATCTGAAAGCCCAATTATGTGTCTTTCACACGCACACACGTGTATGGTCCAATTCTTTTGTGCCTTGGCACTTTCTGTGCAATCCATACATTTACAAGCTATGTTCGTAAAGTGATAGTGGGTTAAATATAAAACAAATCAAATCTTAACATATTCAGCTACTAAGGTGACAATCTATTGGTGACCGTTGTATACCATTTCGGCACAAAAATTTTATGTTGTATTGTACATATATACATATGATATATCATCAACTTGTAACCAAGAAATATGATGCCATACTCAAAAAAAATCACAGAAGTATATGTACCTCCAAATGATGGCTTCTACGAGTAACAATGCCTTCAAGTTCCAGAGGACTGTTCCTTGGCTCAAATTTCTCGCGATATTTGCTGTCTTTCACATTTGTTGAACGGTATTTAATAGAGCTTAATCGGATAGAGGAGAGCAAACATCTTGACTACTACTTCTTCTATTGAAATGCAAGAAGCACAGGGCGTGAGATGTATTTATAAGAGAGTGCATAAGAGGAGGAAAATCAATTCATATCTCAGTAACCAAATACGCAATTTATAGCTAATTACATATGCTGATAATTGTGCAAACACAGTATACCGCTCATGGTAAATTTTACATAATTCATCTATTTAAGATATTATGTTTGATTCTTTATGGCTAACAATATTGTCAAAGTAGTAACTGCTGGTGCAATAGCAATTAATTCATTCATCCCAATTTGCCTTTCTCAATCAATCACTATAATTTCTAAATTCATATACCATTTGTTCTTTATTAGTCGGTCATAAATAATGAAAACTAAATATTCTCTAACAATTTTACACAATCATCACTCCAATTAAATTTCTTTAAATCCAAACAAAATTTTAGGATCATAATATAATTTTAGTTTTTTGGAAGAAATATACTGACTTTTAATAAATTATTTCTTTTTGCTTCTCATAAACATTTAAATTTGAAATAAGATTACACTAGCATAATATATATAATTCTTTAAACTGAAACAACATATGTACAGACATTTAAACAAGTATCTGGAAGAAAAAGGAACATATGAATAATTGAATTACCAAAAGGATAGAAAGTTAAATTTCAATGACAAAAGTGACACAAAATCTATATTTATAACTTTGTCCAAATAAAGGTAAATATATTGATTGCATGAACGCAACTTTTAATATTTCAAAAGAATGTAAAACATAAAGTGTTTTTGAATTTGATTTATTCTCTAGGAATTAAAATATAGCATATTAACCTTTTCGATAGATAAATTTGGTGGAGCTACAAAATAAATTATAATTTTTTGATGTGCTAAGCTTAAGATTACATGAACATGAACATACTTTATGAAAACTTAAGCACACAAATATGATGATTGTAATTACTAACTATATTACTCTTTTGAAATAATTATCAATAAACTGTTTTTAATTACCCTTCCATTAAAGACTCTGTATTTCCTTTTTAATTTTGATTCTAGTTTAATGTCTTAATTATACAATTTTAGTTATGACTTGGTTTGTTAGTTAAATATTTAAAGACTTTTTCATAAGTAAATGATGGAATGTTAAAAATGTCAATATGTTGTCTATTAGTAAAAGAAAGTAAGAAACCAACTTACATCATATCATACAACTTTTTTTTTTTGGCTCAAGTGATTAGAATTAGAAAGTCTTAGAACCTTTGGCAAAAATGTCGTTTTGAATTTATTAGTAGGAACGCTTATTGCGTAGACCATAATTTGTCTCAACGGGCACTTTTGTCTTAACTGGATTCCACATTTTGATTACCATAACCTCCTTAGTTCTTGTGATGGAAGTTATCCTTTGACGGGCTTTTCTAATAGCTAGTTTCTAATTTTAATGCATTATGTTTGGGTATCAAAAAGCAAGGTCTTGTGAAAGAAAATAATTTGACATAATTGGTTGCCTCTCTATAATGTAAGAGCAATTAATTAAGAGTATGAAAAATTTAAACACTTCACTTTCATTCTGACTAGCACAAATTAGACAAATAAGATAATTGTTGCTACCTTTTCTTACTATATAGTATATAATGATGAATGAAATTCAAATAATGTCGTGCGTAACGCGTGGTTTTCACAAGAAATGAGGTAAACTGTTTTATGCTTTTGCAAAGGGACTATCATGGCAGAGTCGGATTACACTCTTCATATTTTATAAATATATATATATATAAAATTAAAAGAAACTATTAAGTTTGTGGTGGGATGACTATGATTTCCATGTCAAGTGAATCAAAGATTCTAAATTTGATCAAGGGCAATTGGGCATCCTCTCATTTTATTCCATGAATCTTCATTCCTCGTATGATTCTTTTTGGAGTTGATTCCAGGAATCAACTAGATCTGTGTTATTTATAAATTACTGATAAACTATTGTGTAACTTTTATTACCAAATACCTCTTATGATATTTAAAACTTAGCAATTACATTTTAATTACAGTACTTAATTGGCATACACATACTAAATCAAATAGCAAAATTCAACGCATTGTATTGTTCGTTTAACAATTCATACTATATAGAAATAAAAAAAAAAAACATTACCTTTAAGGTATGTAAGAACCCGAAAATCCGATACTAACTATATTCATTAGTTTTTAAAATAGTTTAAACTAAATCTCAAAGATTTTTTTAAATATAAAGTCCAGTTAAATAAAGTGACATTTAATATAACACATAAATAAATATACATAAATCATTAATTACCTGCATTTTAAACCCTCAAAATCTTGAATTGGAAATGATTTGGAACAGATATTCTCTAAAATCTAATACTATGAACAACTCTTCCAATCTAATATTGTTTTCCATTGGTACAGACTGTATCTTTTCAAACTGCAATTAAATGGCAGTAAATATGTATCGAATCTTTACCCAGTGTTTCCGTCATATAATTAGATTTGTTTATAAAAGATTTCAGATATATTATGTATAAATTTGAAAATGATGTTAATTAACTTGGATCCTCATCCTCAACGTATTTCTTAATTTAATCGTCCTTGGGAAAAGGGAAAAAGAATTAAATATTATGTGGGTTCAGACGCACAGTAGAATCCAAAATCTCCAAATTTTATATTATCTTTACTACGACACATTACACTAATTATTATATTATAAATTTAGTATAATAATATAGAAACCGCAATCTCCCGTCATCTGGTTCAGTTGTTTTGAAGCAAATTGAATATACCACGTCATTATAAAAGAATCAAGTGGGGCCCTTCACAGTCACGAGACAAATGACAAGGACAGCTGGCGGCCAATGACACTGAGGAATATGAGACGCAAGTGCTCTCTCTCTCTTTCTCTATATAATTTTTCCGTGGCCAATTTTATTTTTGCTGCCCTTTTTGTTTATTTATTTCTCTGTAATGAAATAGTAGCACACACACAGACAGGGATAACAAAAACTGGTACTACATATCAATAATCAGTTATGGTGTCCCTGCAGTGCAAAATAGTGTCTCAACCTCATCATCATCATCATCATCATCATGTGCCACCCATTGTTTTGCCATTTTTAGTCTTGTTTTTGTCTCTACTGGCAGATGCTTTGGCTTCCACAAACCTTATCTACGGTAAATTTATTATTTTTCTTATTCATTCATCATGTACTTGGCTCAAATTTGTTCAAGAAAGGATAAAGTTTCGTTCTTGTAATAGGTGGTATTGAATCTTATGCACTAATTAACAACTAGTTGCTTCATTTTTTATTTTTTTTTATTTTTCTTTTCTTGGTTCTTATTCGTGTTTGAAGTTTGATTGCTCTGTGGTAATCCTGGAAGTGGGATGCCTGTTTTTCAGTTATTTAAGAAAGATTTTAGAGCTTGGATATCTATATATGTTGTTTTCTTGTTCTTTTATGATCAATTTTAAAAGTTTTTCTTTTTCTTTTAATAGATTTGATCACCCTCAAATTCTCTTTATTACTAGTGGTCATTGCCATTGCCATTGTTATTCTTATTATTGATGTTGTGTGAGGGATGGTGGTCGCAGACCTTGAAGCTCGGATCATAGTAGCATTTTATCATCTTTTGGTGACCTTGCCCATGTTGTCAATGTGAATGTTCTCTACTCTATTGGTAACCTTGGCCAAGTTCTCTGTGTGGGAGATTATATATAAAAAAGAATACATGTCCAACCTCTCCAAAAGCGTATGCTTTTAAATGAGATGGCATCAGAGCCAGCTGCAAAAGAGGTCCTGGATTCGAATCCCACTGCCACCTATTTATCCAAAAAAATACAAATTGTTTCATAATTGAGTTCACAGCCTGCACGTGAGGAGGCCTGATAGAGATTATATGTAAGAGAATAGATGCCAAACCTGTTGACAATTTAAGCTTTTAGATGAAATGTATTATGAAGACAACATTATTTGTTTAAATTTTTACATGAGACTTCCAGTTCATATTCTATTGTTGATTAGCCTTCTACAACAGTTTCATTTGAAGCAAACAAACTCTTTTTGATAATGTAGCTCGGTATTTTGTCAGTCTGATCTAGATGTTTCAAGACTTAATCTTGAAAAGCTCTTTCAACTTATTGTTATGTTGAATATACAGAAGGTGCAACAAACTTGCATGAAGATATCCTCAAGGATGAGGCAGTTGCAAGACTTACTGAGCTCGGAAAGGTACACAATTCTATCTTTTTCGTTGCTTTATCTTCATTCACTGTCTGGAAAAGCTTGATGCCTATCTGATGTACACCGAAAGTAGCAGTAATTTTTTCATAGTCTTTTCTTGCAATCCTTTTTGAGATTGTAAAACATAATTATTTTTCTGTTGTAACAAATAATAAATAAATTATCTGTGAAATGTAAAATATTAATTCCTCGACACTTTGATATGGAAATACAACCATAAGAGACCTGGTTAGTTTCAAGCTAGTTTGGCTATTGACCTTGCAGGTAAGTGATGCAGATGAATTTCTTGAGAGGACTTTCCAGTCCCCGGCATCAGTCAGAGCCGGAAGCCTTATTCGTACATGGATGGAGGATGCAGGTTTGCACACGTAAGATGTCAAAACCTGCTTTCCTTTTTTCTTCGAAAAAGAACAGCATTTTGAGTACATTGTTGCATTTCTCCCTTTTGTAGGTGGGTGGACCAAATGGGAAACGTTCATGGTAGGCATGAAGGGACGAATCCAAGTGAAAAGGCTCTGTTAATTGGATCTCATTTGGTAAAGCAACCATGTCCTCAGCTTTCCCTGTCATACCCCTATTTTCTGCAAGCCCCTTTCAGTAATAAAATATCTAACACTATATATTAAACAGTGTTCTATTGCTCTGTGATTCAATAGGATATATATTAAACAGTGTTCTATTGCTCTGTGATTCAATAGGATACTGTTATTGACGCTGGGATGTTTGATGGTGCACTTGGAATCATTTCTGCATTGTCTGCAGTCAAGGTGTTAAAAATTCAAGGAATGCTTGGAAAACTTAAACGACCAGTGGAGGTAACAGTTTTAAACTCATCGTGCTGATTAAGCTTTCTGAGTTTAATGCATGAGCCTGCCTCTTGCTTGAGGTCTTTATCTAGGTCCTTATGTTGTCACCTACAAACATCAGTTTCCATATTGAAAGGGGCCTGAGAGGGTTTGCAGCTTGTTTTCAGTTCCGGGTTATTTAACCTTTTCTTCTTATTTTCTCAGGTTATTGCATTTAGTGATGAGGAAGGGGTTAGGTTCCAGTCTACCTTTCTAGGAAGTGCGGCAATAGCTGGTGTATTGCCTGTTTCGACATTGCAAGTGCATGATAAAAGGTTTACACAATTAAATGAAAGTAATTGGATTTAGTTGCTATTTGGCAGTTCTTGGACCATTAATTGATAGATATGTCCAGTGGTGTCACAGTGCAAGGTGCTTTAAGAAGAAACTCAATTGAAATTACAGAGGAGAACCTTTTGCAGCTCAAATATGACCCTGAAGATGCCTGGGGTTATGTTGAGGTATACTAGCATTGAGTCTAGGTAGCTGACTAGTATTTTATGTGAAATTAAAGAGTATATACCATTGAAGTGCTTTCCTGATGTATTCTTGCATACAGGTTCACATTGAACAAGGACCTGTTCTTGAGACTGTAGGCCTTCCTCTTGGTTTGGTTAAAGGCATTGCAGGGCAGACACGGTTACGGGTAACTTGGCACTTTCAGATAAATATCTTTCTAAAAAACTAGTCTAAGAATTAATGATTTTATGCACGACATGAATTGATGCTGGACAGCTTTATATTTAGTAACATGTGACATACGAAGCATGCTACTACTGGCGAAAATAATTAAGGTTCAATCAAATCCCTTATGACAGTGAAATTATATTTTTGTGTGTCGTCAAGATTAAGTCATGTCAGGGACCATAGATATACAGGGGTACTCCGCATACATGAGAACTCAAGTGTAGTTTTTATCACCAGTTGTGTTTGAAACCTCTCTGAATAGCTTAGCCTTACTCTTGAGGCTATCTTGTAACTATATATCTATTTCTTCAATTCAATATGAAGAATTTTACCTTAATTACTCTTTCAGGTGACTGTGAAAGGTACACAAGGGCATGCTGGCACAGTCCCCATGGCAATGCGCCAAGATCCCATGGCTGCAGCTGCAGAATTGATTGTACTGCTTGAAAGTATTTGTAAACAACCTGAGGATTATTTATCGTATGATGGTCAGTGCACAACACCTGCTGTCCAATCTCTTGCAGGATCTCTTGTATGCACTGTTGGAGAAATATCGACCTGGCCAAGTGCAAGCAATGTAATTCCTGGCCAGGCAAGTAGTGGATGTGATCATTGACGAGAATGTGTTGTAATGTAGTAGAAAAATGAGTATGATCATCTTCGTCGCACTGTCTTATGCAGGTAACCTTCACTGTTGACATACGTGCAATGGATGATCTAGGACGAGAAGCCATTATCTACGAGCTGTCTAACAGGATGTATCGCATATGTGATAAGCGCTCTGTTTTGTGTCTTGTTGAAAGAAAGGTCGGTATTCACCTCCACTACTTAAATACTTCCTTTCTGTGAAATAATCTTTACCTCATTGCGTTACGATTATTCCAGCATGACGCTGATGCAGTAATGTGCGACCCTGGATTAAGTTCTAATCTAAAATCAGCCGCTTATACTGCTCTCAAACGATTAAGTGGTGAGAGTCCAGATGATGTGCCTGTATTAATGAGTGGAGCTGGACATGATGCAATGGCCATATCTCATCTAACCAAGGTAATTTCTTCAACTTACGTTCGTTTGAAGTTTTAGACACCCATTTTATTGACGGTCTTGTGCTGCTGTTTGATAGGTTGCAATGTTGTTTGTGCGTTGTCGTGGTGGGGTTAGTCATTCCCCAGCAGAGCATGTGTTGGATGATGATGTTTGGGCTGCTGGTATGGCAGTCTTGGCATTTCTGGAGACTCTTATGTAATTATTTTATTTCTTGTGATTCGATCATCATCAAAACTCATTGATGATGGATCAATCAATTGTTGGAATAATTTGGTAATGGTTATATTTATAGAAAATGGAAACTGTGTATATATGATATCAATCATTAGTTATGCGAAGAGTTGATAAATTATCTTGACTGATCACTGTGAAAACTTATTTATGTATGTATATAACCTACTAAACAAAAACAACCTTTTTTACAACCTCAAGAATTCAAGTTTTGAAGGAAGTGTTAGAATATGGAAAAATAAAAGAGTGTCTTTTGACTTCAGAAAGCCATACACCCTCTACAGAGAACAACTTACCAGAACAGTTAACTTTAAAATAAGAATTTAACTAATAATCAGCATTCACTCTATATTCAAGATACCAAAACAAAAACCTGAAAAAAAAGAATCTAGCTTAAACATAAAACGCAAAAATATTATACTATGGAACTCAGAGTTTGCAAACTGTGCCCCATCGAAATGTTACCTCGAAACATTACCTATTTGTGCAGTAATTAAAATAATTTCACAAAAACCTCCAACGCAACAAACAATCCCTCTTCAACTCTTTTTCTGGCACTGAGATGGGAAAATACCTCATACTTTTTTCAAGAAGTGTGAACTTTGAATTCATGTATCCTATTACGTAGTGTCCAAGTATATAACCATCACGAGAACTCTTCAAACCGTTAAAATAAAATCTCTTTAACGACTCGTGCCCTATAAAGGCACGAATTGCTAAGATCGAAAATTTGTAATCTGTGAAGTGGAGCACCTGCAATTTCTTGCAATTCGTAGCCAGAGCAACCATTGTTTCATTAGATAAGTTGTCTAACCATGACAAATCTAAAGAAACCAACGACCTTATTTCAGCCAAGCCCATTACGCCTCCAATGTTTGTGATACCAGGTCCACAATTCGCCAAGTTTAACTCTTCCAAACTGTTGATGTTCTTCAAATAAATCAAGCCACAGTCCGTCATTCGATCACATTGAGTAAGATTCAATCTTTTCAATGTTTTACATAAGAAGCCTTTTGTTAAGAAAGCTAATCCCACATCTGTTATCAACAAACAACCTTCCAAATTCAGCGTGTCCAAAGCCTTCATACTCCCAATTGATTCCAGTGCTTCATCACAAACCTTGATACACCGCGTCAGATCAAGACCTGTCAAATTTCTCGAGAACTCTTGTAATGAAGCAATCCCAAGATTCCCTATTCCAAGTCTATCTCTTAGTGTAACTTGTATCAAATCACGACATCCCTTTGAAATCGCAGAAAGACCCTCGTCATCAAAGTCATCGTTAAGAGATATCTGGTCGTAATTAGGAAGCATGAGTAGCTGGATTCTTGGGCATGTAAGCGCAATAAGGTGCATGAGTGCATTAGAAATTGTGACTGAAGCTTGAAACTTGATTAAATTTGGAAACGCTGGCAAGAAACGGTGGATACGATGGACCTCGTAAACTCTTAGAGCTGAAATCTGAAAGCCCTTAACTCTGCTCCATTGTTTGCAAACTTGAAAGATTGTTTTCCTGTCATTTGAATCTTTTATGTTACTCAAAATTACGGCCAGCATGTCGTCTCCAAGTCGTTCCATCGTTAGAGCTTTCTTATTTCTCACCACTGTTTCAACAACGTTGCTGTTAAAAAGTTTGTTGTTTACTAACATTATTTTAAGAAGAAACCGTGTAAATATATATATGTCAAGGAAAAAAAAAAAAAAAAACAATGGTAAGTTGTCTTTTGGTAGAACTCCTCTCTACAATATGCGCTGGAATTATAGACTTTCCTTTGATAGGTTATTTCTCTTTTCGAATTTTGATTTTCATCATTATTTGAGAATTATATTGTTTTCACTTTTCACACGATGAAAATGCAATTAATTAGTTCTATAAGAAACTATTTATGGTAGTGTATCATTGTTTTTTTTTTTTTTTTTTTAGTGATAAAATACATCGTCATACATACAAGTGGCAACTAATTGAAATTGGAAAATATTGTTTGGTATACGGAAACGGTTGTATCCTTATGTTTATAATAACAAATAGTATGTGGTTTATTATGTATATTAGACATATTAGCTAGGTTCATGTGAAATAGAGTCTTAATAATCCCTAATAAGCAAATGTTGAATTTTAATATTAGAGAATAATAAGTTTTATGGCTAACTAATGAATATTATTTAAAGGAAATTGAACACTTAATTATTATATTCTTTGACAAGGAGGGATAAAATTAAGATCCCATAAAAGTCGCCAAACATAAATAAGGAAATAATAAAAAAAGAATTACGTTGACTGCAGAATAATCAAGTTATGCCAAGCCCAAGCCCATTAGAGAGAGAGAGAGAGAGAGAGAGAGTATAAAAGTGCATTGAGCGGCGGGTAAAAGAAACAAACTGACCAAAAAGGAAGAATGGCTCAGTGCATCATAAACCCTTGTAAGAATCCTACACCAAAAATCTGTCTCCGAACAGATTCTCCATCAATAATATTCTCACGCAGCACGCGAATCACAAGGAAGAAGAATTTTGCTTCAATGGTGATCTCGAGTGAACGCAAGAATGAAGTGATGAGTTTGATAAATGACTCACTTTCCAATTGTCTTTCTGAGACCCATCTCGATTTAACTGTTCCCGCTCTCAAATCCAAGACCGTAGGCAAGGTAAGGTGCTGGTTATACTTTTTGTATTTTATCCAGAGCAAAATCACAAATTCAATTTGTTTTGAAGGTGAGAGATATTTATGATGGAGGAGATTATCTTGTCCTGGTTACGACTGACAGGCAAAGTGCTTTTGATCGAGTTCTCGCTTCAATTCCCTTCAAGGGCCAGGTGCTAATGCCTCAATTTTCAAGTTTTAATAGCATAGCTGAAAGTCGCTCTGTTTCAGATAGTAACAAGTTATTCTCTTTTTTCGTGGGTGGATGTTTGATTACTCACTCAGGTACTTAATGAAACAAGTCTCTGGTGGTTTAATCAAACTCAGCACATTGTTCCAAATGCAATTATGTCCTCTCCAGATAGGAATGTCACTATTGCTAAGAAATGTTCCGTCTTTCCTGTTGAATTTGTTGGTGAGTAATGCCAATACTTTTTATGGTGCTTTCCTTTATCTCTTATAATTTCCAATTAGCTGTTAAAGTTACAACTCATGGTTGCGAATTTGTGCACGTGAGTTTTTTACTTTTGTATTTGGCCGACAATAGACATTGACTACGTTTTGTATTCATAGTTAGAGGCTATGTCACTGGAAGCACTGATACATCACTTTGGACGGTTTACCAGAAAGGAATTAGAAACTATTGTGGAAATCCCCTTCCTGATGGTGAGGTCCTCTAATTTAATGGAATGTACCATTTGTAGACGAGAGTCTTCATTTTTCTGACATCTCTCTGTTGTAGGTTTGGTAAAAAACCAAAAGTTATCAGCAAATATACTCACACCAACTACAAAAGCTGCGGATCATGATGTTCCCATATCCCCCGAAGAGGTTTGCTCGATTGTTTTGTTCTTCATCCTTTTGTTCATACTTTCTTCAGCTTCTTTTATATCTCTTTTGTGACCATTGCCTGTGCACAGTGGTATATATATAGGCCCATCAACTGGCTTCATTAGGTTAAGTCTTTTAGATCCTCAATGTTTTTCTAATAATGCGTGCAACTCTGAAACCAACTCGCTAATGAGCAGGCAACCTGTGGTTTCCCTAAAACATGCCAGAACTCACCCCAGAAAAAGGATACTGCACAAGAGAATCATTTTAGTGCATAAAAGTGTGAGAATATATAAATCATAATAAAAAGGCAGTGGCATTGATAAGAATCTGCAGAATGTATTTTTGAATATACTATGGTATCTGTAGTTCTCTCACTTTAATAAAGAGAAAAGTTGATTAGTTCCCCCTGAAACAAATGGCATTATTATATTATGTAAGTGAGTCCAAGTTAATTTCATATAAAATTGAATCGAGTCTTATCCTGATTCCTGACCATCTTGCATTTCAGATTATTAAGCAGGGATTGATGTCTCAAGCAGATTATGATAAAGCAAGTAAAGCAGCATTAAGCCTATTTGAGTACGGGCAGGTACTTCAATGCATTAATTCACGTTTCTTTTGTCTTTATATATTTTATCCAACTAGATGATGAACTTCTGTTTTCCAAATTAAATTACGATAATGTTACAGATGAAGGAAATTCTTTAGTGGCTGTCCTGGCGCTTATGTTGTAGCTTTGTTTTATAACGAAATGGTGCTTTGTAACTATGCAGTAGGATCATGCTCCATCGGTGAAAATTGTTCACTCGGTGAAACTTGACTTTCATTCTGATTGATATCTGCCTTTATGGAAGACCTTGTGGCATAAGAAGCTTGAGATATATGCATTGGAAGATACCAAACCATCTTATGTTGACTGTTAAAATGAATCTTAAAACTCTATAAGCATGAACAAGGCAAAGTTTAACATGGTTGTTACTCATACATTTGTTTCTTCATAACTATCGGCTTATAGATCCTACCAGGAACCAGGTATTTATTTTTATTCAGCCTTCTGTCGAAGCCTCTATTCGAATCATTTAGTTGACATCCTCTTTATTTGACCTCTACTAGACTTTCTATCCACATAGTTTATGTGTTATTCAGTTACTTGCTTCTGAAGTGTTAATTATGTTTGGATATAGTAGGCTATGACTTATTCCAAGGATAAATAGTGTTTCCTGCTATTCTGGTGCCCATCTCACTATTTCAGGTTCAAAAGTTTGTCTTTGGTATTGCAGCATATTGCTTCTGAACACGGCCTGATTTTGGTGGATACTAAATATGAATTCGGGAAAGGATCTGATGGGACAGTGCTTTTGATAGATGAGGTTATTTTCTTATGAGAATGCTTAGAACACATGCATAAGGATGCCATGTTCACCTGAATGCATTTATGATGAGTTGAATTTGCTTTTCCCATATTTTAGGTGCATACACCGGACTCAAGCAGATATTGGATCGCCAATTCCTATGAGGAACGCTTTAAAAATGGTCTTGAACCCGAAAATATTGACAAGGTTCATCATGATTTCTCACTTTTGCAGCCGATTACTCCCACTTTTATCCATTTATTGCAACTGACTTGGATTTTTTAATACGAGTGAAATTCTCCAGGAATTTTTGAGGTTGTGGTTTAAAGATCATTGCAACCCGTATGAAGATGAGGTAACTCACATACAGAGATGATAATGTTTTCTTCAATTTCTTTTTCCAATCTAACTCTTTGGTGTCGACACGTTACGTAGGTCTTGCCTGATGCACCCGAGGAACTAGTTTCTGAACTGGCTTGGAGGTGTGTTTGAGTTTTATTATCTAAAATTTGTAGCTTCTGGCGACATACATATGAGCATTACTTTTCTGCTGATGCTATCATGAATCTTTCCCTACAAATTTACAGTCTCTTCTTTACTAAATTATCAGGTAGCTCAGTATTTGTATAATGTGCGATACTTTCTTCGTTGCAGGTACATCCTCTTATACGAGACAATAACACAATCGAAGTTCCAAATGCCGGTGACAAAGGTAAAAAGTTGTTCCAAATAGAGTTTGTTTTGCTGCCTAAATTCTGGTAATATAACATTTATTTCTTCTGTGCAGGAACATATACACGACAGGATATCTCAAAATGTTCAAAGAGCCCTTTCATCTCTCTCGTGAAGCGCGACACTTTCCTGGATGGGCTTGTAGACTGTTGTAGCATGATAATCCGGACTTGATTCTTTCAGATGTTGTTTTTCTTATACTCCTTCACCTAGTTATGTTGTGTTAGTTTAGTTATTATACTTCTTTTCCTAATTATGCTGTATTGTGTTAGTTGTACTCCTTTTCATAGTTATGAATCTTCTGATCTTGTAAGTGCAGAATATGCATTGAAATAAGAAAGATTTTAAATTGTGATTTTAGTCACAATGGATATTACAAACAACAATCAAGTTTGGAATGTCAATTAGTTGAGATAAGTTATATATGAATCAATCAAGAATCCCATCGAGGCAAACATATGAATTCTCCATCTCTGCTAGTTTTCAATGAGAATGTATTCATATGGCATTGAATATTAGTTGTTGGATAACTGCACTAATAACCATTATAGCAAATGAAGGCGTTTTATTAGTAAGATTAAAGACTTAATCACAGAGTTGTGTGCATTGTTACTGTTCTATGTCGCGAAACCTGATTAAGTCACAGAATCATGGCATTATTTATCAAAAGAAAATAGTTTTTTCTTTTTCAAAATCCTGAATTAAGTGAATTTCCATTTAATAAAGTAAGTATAATTTAGCGAACTGGAACTAATATAACTGTGGATTTATTAATATGTTGTGATTATAATAGAGGGGAAAAGGAAAAGAACCGGGTTGAAATTGGAAACACCAAAATTATATCTTCATAAATACCAGAACAGGGCGTGTACTGAGTTGTTGATTGTTGTAGCAAATTGAAAAACGTTTTCCAGGCAGGTAATATTTTATTTATTTTATCTACAAACTGTCAACTTTTCAGTTGAAATTGAAGGTACAATACAATGGGCATTGATTTGGAAGATATATTTGGTGTGAGTGAGGGAGGAGCTTATTAATTCTTCATTGGTGTTGCAGTTAGAGAACTCACAGAAGAAATGGCAAGTTTCAACCAAAGCCCATTCTAAAAAGATTTGTGCAACTCAAGATGATGATCACTCTGTCTCGTATGATGATCATCTTTCATCTATAGGAAGCATAGCATCCTCATTCCCTTTGAATGGGTTCAGCCATCCATGCTGCTTTTGCACCCAAACTTGTAAATATGTAGATATTAGAGTTCCAGATACTGATTGATAATATTGTGGGAGCTGTGTTCTTATTCTTGACATAATGCAGAAAAAAAAGAAGAGGTAGCTGCAGGAAAACCTGCAACAAAACAAAGGTATACTATCTCTTTCATCGTCCAACTTATAATGTTCAATTATATCTTTCCAATGCTTTAGTTTATCTATTGTAATTATGCAAAAATAGGAATTGGCTCGAGATTTTGGGTCTTGAAGTTAAACAAATAAATTGTGAAATCTTTTCTCTTTTTGCTTTTTCCATATGAATGGAGAGTTTGATATGCCTTGAGCAGGGAAAACATATAGTATTATTTTGATGTTATGTATCCTGGAGTTTTTCAGAAGCCTTTGCATTTTTTTCAGTGGGTTTTTTCTTTCTTTTCCTGTGATTTTCCTTGGTAAGTTACTGGCACATTGAGGTGAAGAAAAAGGGTGAAGGTAGTTGCTGATTAGTTTTATGGACTCATGTTTTACTTTTCTGAGTAGGCTTGGTAGAATATCGAGTTGACAATCTTTTCTATTCCAGTTTCTTAATGAAGCTACACCAATTTTGGCATATCTTGTGGTTGCATTTAGGAAGTTTAAGTAATGATAAAACAAGAGACATGGAACATGGATTTGTAATTTGATGCTACTTTTGGAAATCTTCTACCTGTCTGACTCAGAGAAACAGATTAAGAAGAAACCAGTGTCTAAAAATCTGTGATCCTCAGTGTTTGAGGAAAAATCATGTAATATTATTAAGAACTTGAATGTCACAGGAATTAGTCGTCATGTGAATGGGAGACGCTCTGTTGTACAGTTTGATTTTGATTTTATTTTTTAAATATATTAGCGTGATAAACATACTAATGAGAGCTTGTTCAAAGTTTATATAGTGTTAGCATAATCTGTTTTCTGGCATGAGCATAATATACTGAATATTGTAATTTAATCACATTTAATGTTTTTATCCAAGTGATTTATCCCATCTGATCACTAAGTAAAAAGTTCTGTCATTGATCAAAGAAGTTTGTTTGTTGTTATCTTAACCATTACTTAGCATCTTCCGAAAGATTCTGTTAAATGTTAGTTTACGCTTGAGCTATTTAGTTAATGCATTCTTTTGAGCTGAACTTCTCGACCTTTCTGCTTTGAGGTTTTTCTTCATAATATGTTTCAATGCTGTGACATTGTGTAAACAAAGTTTATACCTCGCTTTTGCAAATGATATATAATACTTGTTACCGCTTCTGCTTTGCAGTAACTTTAATTCTTCAGCCTGCCGCGATGAAGATGAAACCTTTAATTTTGGACAAAGTGGAGAATACGATGATGGACAAGCAAGACCCCTGGCCGAAGAGAGCAACATGTACTTCAATTATCAGACCTATATGGACAGAACACCCAGCACAAGGTGGTCTAAACAGGACACAGAATTGTTCTATGAGGTAAGTCTTGCGAGTATGTGTTCATATTTGTACAAGACGGTTGAAATCTCTTTACGGTTTTTCCTTTGTTTGGACGAAGAGTGTATCATGTGGTGTCAAAATGGATTTGGTCAATGAATATGTTATGATTAGCTCGCACCTGATGCTGTTGATTTACCAATATAATGGATCTGGTCATGTTTTCTGAAATTTGAGGAGGGAAACCGACGACAAACACACTTATTCTGGACCTCTTAGAAAACTCCTACATTAATCAAACCTCTGTGAGGACTCTTACTTAACCGAATTGGTCTTCCTGTTTGGCTTTTGCTACATCGCAAGAACTCACTAGCTTCCTTTCAACCGCTTACCTAGTTCTTACACACCCTTGATCTAAATTCAATTGCATGCAGCATATCATACTCTTCACAGATTCGAATTCCATTCCCGAGCCTAATTTTGGAGAATGAAGCAATGATTCAGTTGAGTAAACTCTTTGGGAGTGGAAAGCATTTTTTCCCAGTTACTCTCCAACTCTGTGTGGACTCCAGAAAAGTGTTTCTGTGCAATTTTCCCTTCTCCTGAAGTGATCAGAATACCTCAGTAGAACTTGGAACATGAAACTCTATAGTTCATTATCAAAGCTAAAATCTTCTCTCCCTGCATTAGCGGTTATATTTTCTTTTTGCACGTGATTCTTTGTTACACTCCTGAAATATCTCTAACTAATTTATGCAAAAACATGTGCATGAGTTTTGATTTCAATATATTTATTTGATGTTGGTAGGGTGTTCGGCAGTTTGGAACAGACCTGTCTATGATACAACATCTTTTTCCTGGTCGTACCCGAAGGCAAGTAAAGCTGAAGTACAAAAAGGAAGAAAGGCAGCATCCACTGATGCTCTGATTAACCGTGCCAAAGGTAGAGGCATTTCTCTTTTCCTCAGAAAAGAGATCAACCATTGGAACTTGGTGGATAGTCATAGTTATTTACTTGAGAAGTTCCTCATTTTTCAGAACACTCTCATTTCAAGATGGTGATTGAGCGATGCAGCGGAAGAAAATCAAGATACTGATAAAGATGAATCAATAGATTTGACAGGAGAGGAAGTGGTAGAAGAGGAACATTTGAACGGCGACGTATGTTCATTTGCTGTTTTTTTTTTTATATTCTTTGGTAGTAAAATAAGATTTAAATATTGCTAAATTATCATCAATTTATATGACTGTTAAGTAATTGTTTTGGCTGCTGCCTTTTGCGACGCATTAGGATGAAGAAGCGAAAACTGATCACTTTGAGGATGCAAGAAATGACGAATTTGTTGAAGCAGCTCAAAAACCATGTGAAGTCGTAGACAGCGAAGAAGACGATTTGTTCGTATGGAGCCAATATAAGAGTGACATGTGAGTCATGGAAGCGTTTATTTGTAGTTATTGTTAAAATTGCTTGCTTAATGTATTACTAGAGTGTGTTGGAGCTTCTCCATTGAATTTGCCTTGACAGATGTATAGTTCTAATTATGTGTTTTATCAACGAAGGCATAGTTAGATGCTATATACTTTTTTGTCAATTAATTAGTTATTTAATCAATTTATGTTATATGTACTGGTCTTGAAAGTATAAAATGCTAATTTATGTAAAGAAAGAAGATGTGTAATTTGCAGTTATATAAGATATTTTTTGTGTTTCATGAAAGCTTAAAAGAGATACTAGTGTTTGTTTATACTCTCAAACTTAATCTATTATTGTGGATGCTCAAGTTAGTTCTTTTGAGTTGCGAATATTCGAATATTTATGGCAAGGTACAATACAATTCTAAAGATCATTAAAAAACACCTAATCCCAAAGTAATTTGTGCATGTGTAATACCATTATTTCACTTAAGATAAATATGCAGTAGGTTATATATAGGCATTAAAAACTCAAGTGCTAAACTTTGCATATTCTTGTCTAGAACTAAAAATAAAAATAAAATAAAAAACCAGATTAATGTACTTGATGACGTATTACAAAACCCTTTAATCCCTACAACTTAAGTAGCTCTCTTCAATCATATAGGTCATATAATGGATTTGTTAATTGTGCATGCAAATTAAAGTGCATTATTTGATTAGTGCTCTTATTGCCGAACGTTTTATTATATTAATTAATTAATAAACACACAACTAAGTACTGAATATATATTATTATATAGAGAAAAAAGAAAATGTTCTGCACCACCACTAAACCCTTGAAAACCCCTTTGCTCCCTCCCTCCGTCTGCTGCTGCATCTTGCTTCTGCCCTATAATTACAAATCTGTCCCCATAGAATAGATTTATGCTGTTGCCACAATTGCAGTAGACAAATTGAAATGAAAGCAGTGAGAGCGCTGAGGCTGAGACCACTGGCCTCAATCTCCACTGCCGCAAAAAACTCCGTTTACTTCCACCGCCGCTTCTCAGCCCAGCCTCAACACACCGATGACGAACACCATCCAAAACCCGAAGAGATGCTTCAATCAAACGACGCCGTATTCGACAGCTCACATTTCGATGTCGATTCAATAAACGGCAACAACGGCGGTGAAACGTGGGACGAGAAATACAGAGACAGAGTTAAGAGCAGAGTGTTTGATGAGGAGGATGTTTCGTATTCTAAAATTCTCAAGAGAGATGAGGAGAAGAAGTACAAGTCTGCTGCTCTCGCTAAGTCGCTGCTCGAGGCGGCTCTGGATGACAAGGAGGAGGAAGTCGAGGTCGGGGATGTAAAGGAGGAGGATCAGAAGTCGTTGTCTGTCGGTATTATCGGAGCTCCTAATGCTGGAAAATCTGCCCTCACTAATTACATTGTATGTTTCTGCTTTTCATTCACTGTTTTCGGTTCGTTATTTGGGGGAAAACTGTTCTGAATTGACTGTCGTTTTATTGGTTTTTAGGTTGGGACTAAGGTTTCTGCTGTTTCACGGAAGACGAATACCACCACTCATGAAGTGTTGGGCGTTTTGACCAAAAGAGATACACAAATCGTATGTTTTTATCTCATCACTTCACTTTAGATTCTGCCTCCTAATGCTTAGTGAGGTTTTAGACATGTTTGATCGCAAATGTATATCCGTGATTTTAGAAAAGAAAGTTTTAGGCTGTTAGCTTATTAGCTTACTCATGCAATTTTCATCCGCAAAGTGCAGTTTCTTTGATGCTATTGGGCTTCAATTTTTTCTGACTATTTTAAATCCTGTGCAGTGTTTCTTTGATACTCCCGGGCTTATGCTAAAGAAAAGTGGAATTCCATACAATGATATTAAAGTTCGTAATGAAAGTGGATGGAGTTCCATAACCTTGTATGACGTGCTTATAGTTATCTTTGATGTTCACAGACATCTTACCAGGTTCAACTTCCTTTCCCATTATGTCATCCTTTCTATAGCAGCAGATATAGTCACAGAGACATGTTCTTTCTTTTTGTGGAATGAAATGACAAGCTAGTAGAATAATGCGAATAGGCCAGAGAATCAATAATCTGGTATTTAATCATAATGCACTGTGTGGTATGTGGAATGGCCTCTCATAGGGAGCGTTTCCTAGTAAGGACCATCTAATGAGAAACGAATGCAAAGACACCTATCATTCTTATGTTGGACACCTGCATGGATCGAAGCTAGAAAGAATTAGTTTCCCTCATTCTTATATTTTGTTGATGAAGTCAAATTGTTGGACACTAAGGATTCTTCTTTTTCTTTTTGTGTGTATGCATTATATATATGTAGTATCTCTATCGCGTATATGTCAAATATTTAAGGGTATATGGTAGTTTATATTCCACGCTTCTCATATTTCCATAAAAGCATTATTATGTATTATGTAAATTTGATGTGTTGTTCAAATTTTTTGAGATAATTTTCCTCTAAATTCACTTTGATTGTCCCATCCAAGATTGGTCAAAAGAAAAGACTTCATAAACTTTGAAATGAAAAGGTAACAAAAAAAAAAGTCGTTGAAGATTTTGTCATGAGAAGGTAACATGATTACTTTAGCAAGTTATTTTCCTATGAAATTAATTAAATTATTTGTGGATATTTGAACATGAATTGGACAGTTGGAATGAGGTCTTCTTGAAGGTTGGGGGAGAGGGGGAGGGGGGATTCTCCATTACCTGTAGTAGCCTTGTCCACTTGATCTAGTCCCTACCAGACACCGGGCAAGGAAATAGTGGAAAGGACTTTCTTGTCCTAAACATGGCTTAAAAGAAACATTTGTTTCATAGATTCTTAAGCTACATTCTGCCAAGAAATGATCTCATAATTTGCTCATCAATTGCAGAAATGATTGCAGCGTTTGCTCACCGTTATTAATTAGTTGAGGGATTTTCCTATTAGTAATTAATGACTAGCGTAATAATCTGGACAAATGTTTGATCAAAAATCTAAATGAACTTCGGTTCTATGGTATTCTATGCACAATGTGCTCATTTTCCCATCAAAATGGTATGTACAGGTCCAATTATTTAAAACTGTTGTACACCCGAGCCGTGTTTGATGGCATATGACCTTTGCAGTAATAGATATCTTAGTAAACTATTATACACCTCAATTCCACGTTAGTTCTTTATTGCTTTTAGTTTTTAACTTTTCCCAGACCCGATTCAAGAGTCGTAAGATTGATAGAAAGAGTGGGATCAGTAAGCAGCACAAGTCAGAAACGTGTGTTATGCATGAATAAGGTTGATTTAGTTACAAAGAAGAATGATCTAGTTAAAGTTGCTAAGGAATTCAAAGACTTACCTGGATATGAAAGGTATGTTTTTCACTTTTATTCCTTTTCTCCTGTAAATTAATTCTTCTGCTATGTTGAACTGTTGCCTGATATTAGTTTTTGACTGCTTTTAGGCACTTCATGGTATCTGGGCTGAAGGGGTATGGCCTGAAGGATCTTACTCAATACTTAAAGGAGCAGGTATGTTTCAAAAGTTGCTACATTTGTAATGATAGTTTGCTGTTTCTGGTCTTATTGGATGATGATGACATGAGAGCTGGCCTCTGCCATATTCTTAGATTATGAATGTTTAAGGAATCAACATTATTTTGTGTTACACACTATAAGAGCAAGAATTAAGTTTTCTTCTCGCCATGTTATAAAAGTAGGCCAATTACAGCATAGATATAATTCATTTTCTAGTTTGCAGTGGTTCAAATGACTGTCAGGCAAGGTTTCTGCAGAAGTGAGTCCAAATGTACATGTATTCTAATTATACTTTACAGCTTGCCTATGATTTTTTTTTTCTTTTGTACTCAAGGCTCTAGCTCTGCAACTTTGGTAATTTGCTCTTTCTCATGTTTTATTCCCCCCATTAGTAATGAGTAGTGGTGTTTGTTGTATTTATAGCATTGAGGCACACTCTTCAACATGTGGTATGCAGATAACCAACTGATTTTGACTATACATTAATTTTAGAAAATTACAGCATGCCCTTCTGTTGTTCTTTGATGACTAGGCAGTAAAAAGACCATGGGATGAAGATCCATTCGCAATGAGTGAAGAAGTTATGAAGAACATATCACTAGAAGTTGTAAGAGAAAAATTGCTAGATTATGTGCATCAGGTAATGCTTGGTTTTCACAGTTTGCCGCTGTTAATATGCTGAATTTGTTCATTATCATCCAAGACTTGATCGATATAATGTGGATATATGCATATGGAGTCAATTAATTTTCGTAAATCTAGGAAGTCCCATATGGCATTGAACACCGCCTGATGGGCTGGAAGGAGTTAAGAGATGGCTCTCTCAGGATTGAGCAACATTTCATCACTCCCAAGATGAGTCAACGCAAAATTTTAGTCGGGAAGAAGGGCTCCAAAATAGGGTTAGTACGCTTGCTCTCACACTTGAATGTTATGGTGTCTTTCCATCTCCAAATATTTGAAATTTTATCCATCTGCTAATGGACTTTCCAGGTTCTTCAATTTGAATGCTTAGCAAATCTAAAAATAACCTGCTTGTAATGTTTCTGGTTTGCTTGGTTCTGTAATGTCTCAGCAGTGACCATATGAAAACTTTCTGTACTTCAGCATGTATTGCTGTCTTACCTGGCACCCTCGACTGATTTCTTTATGTGACAAATTTCCTATGACCTCTGCGACTTGCTTTTTGTTGGTGATAATAATATCTAATAAATGGTAGATGTTAATAACTGTGCAGGACAATAGGTATCGAAGCTAATGAGGAGCTGCGGTCTATATTCAAGAGGAATGTCCATCTCATCCTCATGGTCAGAGTTAAATGATGCCATTAGCAGTCAGATAAATTACGTCAAGGATAGCACATCAGGCGACCTCAGTGCTTTGTATAGAAAGGGTGTTGATTTAACTTATGCGTTTCCAAGATTCAGATTTTTAAGAAAGGGTTGAAGAGCTGGAGTTGCCATCCGAGATTGACTTCTGCCATCACGTAGCTGGTAGCGCAACTTGTCGAGCTACGAGCATATTACTTTCTTTCGAGTTTGGCAAAGACATTATCCGAGGGTTGCGGCAGGTTCCTTTTGCTGGAATGATTCTGAAGTTTCTGAAAAATATTTGGCTGGAGTAATCAGAAACGAGAGAAATATGTAAAATGCCAGTTTTGAGGTTTTACCATCATTTTTACTTTGGGATAGTTAATTTATACACCCTTAAGTTTCATCTAATTACAAAAACATTATCTATTGTTGAATAATTATATGAACGCTCGTTACAGATAGACACTATTATTGTTTGAATAATCATTCTTTTTTTTTTTTCTTGAAAAGATAATACAGACACTTTCGAAGTTTCAATGATACAATAGATAGATTTTATTTTGCACATTGAGACTTGAGTGCGTGCTTTTTTGTAAAAATTCAAATTATTAAAGAATTTTGTAATTACACAATATTCTGGAGTCAGGACGTATAGTTTGACAATCCCTTTTACTTTTCCAGCTATTCTTGAAGATGCTTGTGGGAGGCAGGACCAATAGAAGGTTACAAGGAATACTAAGTTGGTTTTTGTAAATGCATATGAAAAAATGTTTTTTGACTTTTTGGTCTACATAAATACTTTTTAAGCACTCGTATCACTACTTTTTGTTTGTGATTTAGTAAATGTACTTATCAAACAGTTTTTGTAGATATGATCTTTTAGAAAGTTATGGAAAGAAAATACTACTTAACATTAAATTTGCAAACATCTTTTTAATGTTTTGATGTTTTAACTTTTAAGTAGCTTTTTAAAAATGTTTATAATTACTAGATAGCAGGCGTTAATTGAAAAATCATTTACATAAATCATCAAGTTACACTACTGATCAGTTTGAGCCGCCACAAGCAAATTTAAAGCAAAAGTTATCCAACTTCAGAACTAGGAACCAGAACGGTTCTACAATGTAGATTTTTAACAAGATGACAAATGCTACTAGTCACTTCTTCCCATAACACTTGGCTTCAAAAACAAAATATTATCTGTTCCCAGAATTGCTTACAATAGACGTACGTGTGTACTTAGTCTATGCAGTGAAAGATTGAAAGGGAAGCGTGAGTTGTTCAAGAAGTGGTGTAATTGGTACCGCTAGCCTCGGCTCATACGCAAACCCATGCAGCTCATCGCCTCCGCCTATATACGGACATTGAGGAACCCACACCCACTGCTTACGACAAAAATCAAACATGACCGCTTTATCGTATGATCCTCGTATAAGTATCACAACAAACTCACCATGCGCAACGCAGCTGAAACCTCTTCCACCTTCAATCTCAGCAAATTGAATGTAGAGTTGCTGCGGCATTCTCTCAATCTCAACCCATATTGTCCCACATTCCTGTAACGCCCAAAGCCTCAAGCTTTTTGGAACATTCAGCTTGCTCTTTTCAACTGCTGCTACTAATATGAGCTTCCCCTTGCTTTCAACTAAGGTTGGGGATCGTAAAAATCTCCGCATTGGAGCTTGGATTTTATACCATTGGTTTAGCGAAATGTCGTAGGATAGGACGCTAAATGGGCTGTAGTTCATGCAGTAGAATCGGCCTTGTACGTGCACCATGCGGCCTGATTCTAGAGAACAAAGTCTCGGGAGTGAAGATGTTGTGCCCCATATGGAGTAAAATCCTCCCATGTCGATGTGGAAACTTTCTGAGGTTAAGTTTTTGACTGCATAAGGAGATATGAGATCATCTCCCGCAAAAGATATGTCGATTGAAGAGTTGGTGATGGATAGGCCTATTGAAGGGCAGAGTCTGGGCCTTAAAGTTGAAGGGAGTTGAATAACAGAGGTGGTTAATGGGTTGCAGAGGAGAATGTTTTTCGAACCGGAATCTTCGGATACCCAACAGATTAGGCCGCCTGAAGATGAAACAGGGGAGAATCCAGGTGGGATTAAAGGGAATGAAATGCGGTACCATTTTAGGGTGCTGGGGTCGAAAAGGTAGCCTTGGTAGTTTGTTTGTGGTCTTTCGTTGGTGCTATTGTTATTAATGTAGATGTGCTGTTTAATGCTTTGTTGCTTAAAGAACATGAACCAATGTCGAATGGGTGAGGCTTGGAGGTGTAATTCGAGGAAGCTGGTGGAGAATATAAGGGAGTACCATCTTTTACAGACTGATCGGGCTCGAAAGAAGGCCGGAGGAGGGAGGCATGCGATGATTCGATCGATTAGTTTTTGAGGGAGTCTGCTCCAAATTCTGCAGTCCATCCATGGATTTGTGGTACTCATGATCATGGTGTTTTGTAGGTTGATGGTGTTGGGAGCAGTAGTGAATCCATAGGGAAGGGGTAGGTTAAATATTGGTGTTTCAAAGGCTTCCATTAGTTTGGATTTGCTAAACAATGAATGAGGAAAGTTTTAAGGTTTATTTTGGCAAAGCAACTGCACTTCTCAAATTCAGTGGAGATAAGAGGGTATTTGTTGCTTTCTTTTGGAGTGGGAAGACAATTGTTTATATAGCTAGGACGAGGCAATGAGTTTCCTGTTTTCTTGAATGATTTTTTGCTTGTTTTTTGCAATCTTTGGCTGAGCACTGAAAGTCATTTTTTCTTAGACAGATACATCTATCGTTTCAGTGTTTTCTTGTCAATGCCAAGGAAGGAAGGAGTAGGACGTGGTTCAGACCTGACAATTAAAAGTACTTTCAGACAGAGATCAGAGTTATTGCCAACATGCAACAAAATATTGATATTTTCATTTCCTACTCACGAAGATCAAAGTAATAAATAGCCTTGCTCCAAGATAAAAAGAGAAGGCTTGAGGGTCATATCCAAAGACTAAGCTTAAGCTAGAAAATCAACTGATTGTCATTTTTATTCATAAACATTAATATGCTTGTTTCTCTTTTGTTTATAGATGAAGTTAAAGGCTTCTTAAATATCCAAAAAAGTATAAAAGAAAGGTAAAGGCTTTTAAAAACCATGTTGTTGCTCAGGGTTTTTTGCATATGTACCTCTTATGAATATAGGAAAATTGCTTCAGTTTAATGGAACACCTCATTGTTCAAACATGCAAGATGTAAAAATATGAGAGAAGTGAACTTGACTTGCAGAAAGAGTATGAGAACTAGTTTAGTAAATCACTAATGATGATTAATGTAAACTTCATATCTCTGTGCAGAGTGGACGAGACGCACAGAGTTATCAGTTTCATTGGTCCAATCCAGCCTCAGTTAGGTGTTGATGAGTTCTTTCTTGCATGGTGTCAAAATGCAAACAAATAAAAAGAAAACCACAAAATTTTATGGTAAAAAGGGTTGTAATAGTACTCTGCACAAGTTTCTCTTTTCACTGAGTCATAATATTCCCTTTCTGTAACTCTCTTTAACTTTTGCTCGTTTTTGTTAAAAGAGTTGCAAATCTAAGTCAGACTTGTCGTCCTTCACTTCCCAGTGTCTTGTTTCTGTCAATCTCTTTAACATGATTGCTCTTCCAAAAGTAGAAAAAGTTTGAGTGATCAGATATGGAAATCGTGTTTTGCTTCAAGAAACCTCCTAAAATGGCAAAAAGGAGTACACATATCAGACTTGGAAATTATGCATTTCTTCAAGGAAGCTCTCAAGCCAAGTTGACAAAATAGTACTTTGTTTCTTTGTTTTTCATGGCTAGGCCTATGCATAGGTGGTTGATTGAGATGAGAGTAGAGAGACTATTCATTCATTTAATGTGGTGTTTGACTTGTTAAACTTAAAAGATTTTCACTAATGGGCGGCCTTCTGTTGTGTAGATTCACTATTCAATGTTGATTGCTGCTGGCATTTGTCCCTTGGTCATATTATAATGTCCAGCTGCTTTTGCTCATCAGATTTTAGATTCAGCCGTCGATTGTTTATTTAACCCTTTTTCTCTCTTCATTTCTTTTTTGTTTCATGCTTGTATTTACAATAGAACAACCATCTCTAGTTTAATGTACCTTTTCAAATCCAGAAATCATTTGATGAACAGGTTGAGAATGCGTCACTACTTGTTTATGTTGTAGTTCATCAATAAGTATTCTTTGTTAGTTTTGTGCAAAGAATTCACATTCACATGCATGCAATATTCTAAGGGGGCATTTGGAATTTAAGAAAATATTAGTTAAGTATTATTGCAATTGGGGATTGTAATACAACATTTGCGTGATAAAATGATTGTTTACTAACACTGTTATCTCCCAATATATTTCTTACCTTAAAATGTATAATATATAGTTTTTTTAGCTTAAGAAGTATAATCTGTCCCAAAATGTGGATTATTTTATCTATGTAGAATTGAGCTGGCCAAATTCAATTCAAATGACCTGTTGCTTACCAAATGCACTAATAGCATATTACCACATGTTAATTTATACTCCATAATAAGCATGTATTATGTGCTACATTCACAACTCCCTCGAGAAATGATCCAAGATTTCTTAAGAGTGACATTAAACTGATTTAACTCCTGAACAAAATACGTGTTTATTATGTCAATCATTCATGTTCTTGGAGAAGAACATCGAATTTTACAATTAATATTAAGATTTTAAGGATATATATTGTTAAAGTCCATGGGCCGTAGAAACAAGTGAAGCCTGGGCAGAGACATAGGCCCACAAGCCAGAGTAATCACGTGAAATAAACTATTTGAACCTTATGAGCCCAAACAAACAAATGTTATGGGTAGTGAAGTGAGGAGGGCTTCTTTGTTTCAACTCCGGGTCGGTTGCCAGTTTCCAAGTAAAAGGCCCAATTAAGAACAACTTTTTTGTGATTTGATTTGATTTCTAAGAGAGAGAGAGAGGGGGGCAGTTCACTTGATTGAATTGAATAGTTGAGTTGGAGTGAAGAAGAAATGCCGCGAATTGCCAAAGCAGAATCTTGTTCTCGAGTGATTGCTCATGTAGACATGGATTGTTTCTATGTTCAAGGTAACCTGCTTTCACATTTTTCGGCTTATAAAGACTCGATTTTTACTATTATTTATAAACTGTGGACTATCTCTATTTGTATGGTGTAGTTGAGCAGCGTAAACAGCCTAGTTTAAGAGGCCATCCTACTGCCGTTGTACAGTATAATGCCTGGAAAGGCGGGGGTCTTATTGCTGTCGGTTACGAAGCTCGTAACTATGGGGTCAAAAGGTAACAACAACACTACACTACCACTCACCTTTTAACATAATACTAACTAACATGTAACACTTGATATCTTATTCTGTTCCAAGATCAATGCGAGGTGACGAAGCTAAGAAAGTCTGTCCTCATATCCACCTTGTCCAAGTTCCTGTTGCACGTGGTAAAGCCGACTTGACTGTCTATCGGAATGCTGGCTCAGAGGTTTCATTCAACCATTTTTCTTCTTCTTCTTCTTCTTTCACTTCATGTTTCCTAAATGTGTTTAGTTTAAATACTTTCAGGTTGTATCTATCCTTTCACGCAGGGGCCGATGTGAGCGTGCTTCTATTGATGAAGTATATCTGGACCTATCTGAAGCTGCACAAAAAATGCTGGTTGAAAATCCTCCTCAGAAATTGGAATCGATTAGTGATGAAGCACTTAAGTCACATGTCTTGGGGCTTCATTCGGTACGACTCTTTGCTTTGCTTTCTCTTATTTTGCTTGTACTGAATTCATCCTGGTTCAGTATGATTATGCTAAATCAAGGTTTGGAAAGTGATGGCCTTCCATCAATTTACCTTAGATGCCTAATAACCCACCTTCCCGCCATCCCTGTACTCCACCTCAGACTCATGCTTGTTAGCTTTTCTGCCAGTTTTATCAGTTGGTAGCCAAGCTCACTCATAGGAATGGCTACTTCCATAGTGGCCCCGGATGTGTTGCTTAACGTAAAAAAAAAAAAAAAAATTACTGAAAGATTTATTTGTCCCTTCTTTTAGCGGAATTCTGAAAAAGTGCTTCAGTTTATTGATTAAGTCTGTAAGACAAGTGGAATCATGAGATGGGTGAGTATAGTTCTTGAGTCTTGACCAAAGTACTTCTGCTAGTCTTGGTTGTAATAAATTAAACTATTATTTTAGAACCAGGGTGGAGCCGACCCTCGGGATTCTGTCAAGGAGTGGTTCCTCAGTGGTGATGCTGATCATCGTGACAAATTGTTAGCCTGTGGAGCACTTATTGTAGCAGAACTTAGACTGGAAGTCCTGAAAGAGACTGAATTTACATGTTCTGCAGGGATTGCTCACAATAAGGTGAGAGGTATTAACATATGGATGCACTTATTAACAGCATATATTACTAAATGCACAAGGGATTTTTGTCTTTCAGATATTAAATGAAAATGATGTGAACAGATGCTGGCCAAACTAGCAAGTGGCATGAATAAGCCTGCTCAACAAACCATTGTGCCTTTTTCATCTGTGAAAGATTTGCTTGAACCTCTGCCAATAAAGAAAATGTAAGTTCTTTCTCTGTTGGATTACTTATAACGTAAAAGATTTTTTCTCTATTAATTATTCCATGTCTTCTTTTTATAATTTGGAATGACATTATCTGCTTGTTTGCACTTCCAAATTTATGTTCTATCACATAATATAAGGCATAACCTATTGCAGGAAACAACTTGGGGGAAAACTTGGAGATTCTTTGCAAACTGACCTTGGTGTAAATACTGTTGGGGATCTACTTCAGTTTTCAGAGGAGAAGCTGCAAGAACGATATAGCATAAATACTGGGTTGTTATCCACTTATACATTTTTGTGGTGCTTAGACTGTGATCCTACTCATGTACTCTTTTTGACATTGCAAGAACCACCTTATAACTTACAACAAATGCTCAGGCCAACAGGTCCTTAACATCTTTCAGTTGCTAAGATCTAAGACTCTGTTATCTTAATATTGAGTTTCAGTATCTGATGGTAGTGGCTTTTGCCCTTTGGACAATTTCCTTAACTAAAGTATTTCTTGAAAATGTATGGTCTATAACTAGATTGTCAGAGAAGTATTTCCAGAACTTAAATAATCTTTTTTATTGGTAAAGGTTCTACCTAGATATGATGCAAGTAGTATGAAACTTGGTGTCCGACGTGTGAAAATCTTGCAGCAATTTTTGCATTTTGTCATTTCCTTGTCAAATTTGGACTTATTTATTGTATATGCAGTACTTGGTTGTGGAACATTGCGAGGGGCATCTGCGGGGAAGAAGTCGAGGGTCGCCTTCTTCCGAAGAGTCATGGTTCTGGGAAGTCATTTCCAGGACCTCAGGCTCTTAAAAGTGTCTCTTCTGTACGTATTATGAAAGATGATTAGTTATTCCTCAACCTCTACTCGTTAAAACTACATGTTGGCAATGTCTTGAGTTTCCCTCTTGTAGGTTCAGAAGTGGCTTAATGAACTTTGTGAAGAATTGAGTGAACGTCTTCTTTGTGATCTGGAACAGAATAAACGCATCGCTAGTACTCTCACTTTACATGCAAGCGCATACAAGGTCTTATCTTGTTCAGTTCCATCAAAACATAACTGTCAAAATTTAATAATCTTTATTTTCTTTTGTCATCTCCAAGTTGATAGTGCTATACTTGTATACATTCATGTGCCAGTTGAATGACACTGAGTCGCTTAAAAAGTTTCCTTCGAAGTCCTGTCCATTGAGGTATGGGGTTGCCAAAATGCAAGAAGATGCCCTCAATTTATTTAATGCTGCACTGCGTGAATATGTTGGAATATACAATGTTAAGACAACAGGGAGCAACCATAACGGATGGGCAATAACTGGCCTCTCCGTCTCAGCCAGCAAAGTGGTTGCAATACCATCTGTGAGTCAAACTCTGGCTAAAGTGACATTGTGTTTTTTGTTTTCGGTGTTGTTTGTGTTAATTTTGTTATCTCTAGTGAACAAACTATTTACACTTGTGTGCTTGACTGTTGCGTACACTCTTAAAGAAGTTCACTTTATATGATCTTGGAGCTGCTACTCAACATCAAATCTTCTCCAATGACTCAGAAAATGTCATGCACCTTCAATTTTACATTGGACGTGACCTTCTCAAATCCCAACTTGCTGCATGTTTGAGTCTTCCGGAGATTCTGATATTCATACATGAAAGTATTGTACTCAAGGACTGATTGCGATTTTAGGGTACTTATAGAGACCAGGCAGTCTTTGATTATTGGTGTTATGAGAGATACTTTTATCAAATCTATTAATGTTGAATTCGTTTTGTTATCACGTTCTCGTAGTTATCCTGTTTTTTAACTACTGTTTTCTTGCGTCCGCTTTTGGTGACTAGGCTTGACTGGTATTTCATATTATTCGTACATTGGCATCTTTATTTAACTGATGACTTTCATTTTTATGCTACTGCAAGCAGGAAAAATGTTAAGTTTTTGTTGGTAGTATCAATAGTTTTACTTTTGGGAACTGATTCAGTATGTTGCTAGCCAGTTTGTTGTTGATTAAGGGTTGCTTCATTACTTGTATACCATTTAATTAAGGGTTGCTTCATTACTTGTATACCATTTAATCTCATTTTAATTTTCAATGCTGTTGCAGGGTACACACTCAATAATGAAGTACTTTCATAATCAAGATCAAACTTGCACGTCATTTAAGGAATCTAATGGAACATCGATTCAAGATGCTATGTCCTTACCATCCTCAGGTTCTATTACGTTCTGGTTTAAAATACTTGTTCCCTGTCCGTTATGTTTTCTTAATTTTGTTATCTTTCCGAGATATGAAACTGTATGGCGATGGTTAGGTGATGGGAGCTCTGTTAGATTGCATGAGGATAAACCAAGTAGGCCTGACCTGACCACTTTGAATCCAGATGTGGATGAAACAGAAGTATGTAAGGCAAGGTTTGATGCATATTTTGAAAGTATTTTTGTTTACGAAGTTTGACATATGGGGTTCTTCTTTGATTTTGTTAGACCTAGAAACCACTAGTCTGATGCCTCTTCCAGTCAATGTTTATATAGTGTAGAAGAAGTTGGAATACAGGTTGCTCCCAAAGAATTGATATGTGTAGGGATGGCAGTTGGATGTCGTCTGATGCCTCTTCCAGTTTAAGTTTTACATAGTCTCAGAATGCTATGTCTGATGCTGTTTCTATCATTGATCTGTGGCCGTCTTTTTCTAAGCTTATTCGGAAACAGATTTCTGTTTCTCAATATGATTGCTATTTGGTCATGGCAAAAAGAGAAGGTTTATTAGAGTTGAAAATTGGAGAGTAACTATTTCACTCTAAAGTTACCACTGATACAACTGTATTAAGCTACTTATCCATGTACTAAACAGTGATCCCTCCCACTGCTCATACCACTTGTTCTTCTCCCCAACTTCTCTTGATATTTGGAGCTAGAGAAGTTTGGAAGAAATTGTCCTTTTGGTAAAAATAGGAAAAGAATAAAACAGAATCTTTGGAGGCTTAAGATTCTATCTGTAGAATGTAGTTTCTGCTTTTGGGATTATATTTATTGCATATAAGTTTTGGCAGTTTTATGCAAACAGAATAGCAAGACAATAAGTGCCGTATTGTATGCTAGGTAACACGCAGAAGGAAATTTTTAAAGGAGCTGGAAATGCTGAAATTCTGATGATTCTATCAATTTTTCTTTAACTTATTACCCTTAAAAAGTGTTTTTTGTTTTATTAGTAATTGATAGTTTTTACTTGTAGGATATGGCAACATTAGCGGAGATCCAGGAGCCATCTAGAATGAAACAGCAAAAAGATGGACCTGAACAAATTTGTTTGTCGTCCTCAGGTGGTCCAATGATCATCCTTTGCTTTGTTTTCTTTTCTCTTACTTGTTTCTTTTCCTTTTCTCCCTGATTCATGTTTTAGAGTTTCAAATAGGTGCTGAAAATTATTTGGGATCAGAGCATACTCAATCAAGGATAAATTCCCATGGACTTGTTTTGAAGTCAGAGAAGCAGAAACGCAAGCTAGGCAAAGAAAAGGTGATTTTCGAAACGTCATGTGAGAAATTTTGAAATATAATATATCTATGATGGGCATTATAGAAAATTCTTGAGTTTTTCAATTATGTATTTGATAATGTATTACTTGAGTTGAACTTCACTCTGTCAATATATCTCGAGAACCCGCACCCATCGCACCATCGCCTCCGACAGTGTGTTGCAATGTTTGATGTTCTCTTCAAAATTTTGAAGCTTGTGTAAGAGAGACAATCATACTAGCTAATTTACCCAACAATGGCTCCTCAATGATTTACCAGACTTGCTAAATTGGACATCTTTTATCCTGGGATAAAAGTGAATCTTATGAACTGTTTTATCAGGGAACTCCATCTATCACAAGATTTTTCCACAGCCACGAGTCTTGTTCTTTCCCAGAACCAGCCCATGTTAAGGCATTTCAAGAGAGTGGAGCATCTTCCTCTGGTAATTTTCATTACAAATCCCCCTTTCTCCATGTTGGTCGCAGTTCTCATTATCTTCACTATCTTGTGCTGATTTTGAAGGTAAGATGCTTGAAGGGAATCAACATTCAGACACTGGGATCACCACGAGCACATGCAATATGGGAGCAGGGGAATCGAGAAGTGATGGATGGAGTTACACGAGTGATGAGATTGACCCACTTGTGTTGAATGAACTACCGCCCGAAATTCAAGCAGAAGTGCGTGCTTCGATTCAGCCACAGAAGCGGGCTAATACTGTAAAAAAGGGTTCTAGTATTGCTCACTATTTCTCACCAACCTCCAACTAGTGATATTCTTTCCTTTGGCTTGGTCACATGTTGGTTATTGTACAGAAGAATCTAAGTCCTTTTTGTCTGCTTTAATTTAAGTTTGAAGCTGCCAATAGCTAGCTGGCTGTCCTTGAGTCCATTATGTACAGATGAGTATTAAAACATAGAAACTCCTCTCTGTTTGGGGCACGTGATGTTCAATTGTGATTTATTATTTCCTATTGATTATAGCATTTAGCTGTCCTTTGGGTCTGTACCGATTTGTGGAGAATGTGGATCTCAAGTAAGTACTTCAGTTAGTCATCGGACAACATTGGCTACTCGGAAATATATAAATTAGTTTCCTGACAACACTGGAAAAGAAAAAAGAATTTAGCAGCTTGGGTAGGTCAAGTGGCAGTCGAAAAAGAAGAAAATTGAGCCACTTGGCCAAAAGCAAGTGATGTGGTTCACCTACTCCATGAGCAGCCAAGACTCAATCCTAAAAATGGCACAGGCAGCTGCTCCACCCCCAAAAAAGAAAAGCGAAAGAGCTAATAGTTTATTCTTTTTAGCTTGGATCAGGAGTTGACAAGAAAGTGAATGTCTCAAATTAAATTAATCTTACTTGACTAGTCTTTTTCTTCGCAGAGACGGAATATTTGATTTCTCTCATATACATACATCTTCATTAGTTAAAGCCGATCGATGCCTTGAAGCCAAAAACGTGTTGAAAGTAGAAGCTGGCGCGTCTCTATATAATAAGCACACAAAAAAACGCATCCATTCCACATTAGATTATTACAAGTTTTCGTCAGATAAGGAAAAAGACCCATGGCAGACATCTGCACTAACTTCAACTCCACCAAAAAGTGGCTGCCGAAGCGTATCATCTTGGTCCGCCATGGTGAGAGCACCGGCAACATAGACGAAAATGCTTATGGCATTTCGTCGGACCACAAAATCCCGCTGACTCCACAGGGCATAGAGCAGGCTAAGCAAGCAGGTGGTCTAATCAGGGAAGTACTAGACACCAACAACTCTAACTGGAATGTCTATTTCTATGTGTCCCCTTACCAGCGTACCAAGTCGACGCTGCGTGAGATCGGCCGGGCTTTTCCTAAAAGCAAAGTGATTGGAGTGAGAGAGGAGTGCCGGGTGAGAGAGCAGGATTTTGGAAATTTCCAGGATGCACAGAAGATGAAACAGCTCAAGGAAATCAGGAACAGGTTTGGCAGATTCTTCTATCGTTTTCCTGAGGGAGAATCGGGCGCGGATGTCTATGATCGTGTATCCAGTAAGTCCCCTTTCATGTAATTGTCAGTGTACACGAGTCTCAATCCAACTTGTGTTTGTTTCTATGTTCTTCCATCACTGCGCATATATACTAAAGCAGGATATTAATGTGGCTTGTTGCAGATTTTCTTGAATCACTTTGGAGGGATATAGACATGAAGAGATTCCCCAAGTACCCAGAAGAGAATGACCTGAATCTTGTGATCGTATCACACGGGCTGGCGATCCGGATATTTCTGATGAGATGGTTCAAGTGGACAGTTGAACAATTCGAGTCTTTGAAGAGCCCAAAGAACTGTGAGTTTCGGGTGATGGAATTGGGATCAGGCGGAGAATACAGCCTCGCCATTAATCACCATGAGGAGAAGCTGAAAGCGTGGGGGTTGTCTCCTGAAATGGTAGAGGATCAGAAAGTCAGAGCACTGAGCCCTCAAATGAGAGGTGATGATGAGCAAATTGAAGGAGAGTTCTTGTGGTTTGATGCTTTCTTTGACCCTTCAACAAGCACAGAGGAGGAGGGGACTCAGACTACTAATGCTATATTATAGATGGTGATCATGAAACCAAGTAATTAATATGGTTTTGTTTTAGGCTGCTGCTACATTTGCTGTCTCCTTCAAATAATTTGATGATTGTTTTCCATCTAATGTTATATCTTTTAGTGACATTGCTATGCATTTACTAGATTTATTGGTTTTTACAGTTTATGGACTTATGGCTTTATTTCCATGTTCAAATTTGGGTGAAACCTTAGTTGTTCAGAATCCGAAAGTTGCTTTGAGATCCAACTTTGCTCTTGTTTTTGACTAATGTATCAATGAAGGTATTAGATTGACAAGAGACATGAATGTTGCTTGATACTGTAATAGTTTTTGACATGAGGCTTTCTTGGAAGTTGGAATAGTTTTTGACATGAGCCCAAACTTATGCCAAAGACTTTTTAATTATAACAGGTAGTATTGAAATAAACAATTGGTGCAACATGTTGAATTCCGGTTGTTCTCCGCCTTATTTTTCAAGAGAGATTCATAGTTTTAATTAGTGTAAACATATTTTATTAACTTTTATATTACTTACTTTAAAAATAATGATACTAAATTTAATCACAAATTCAACTCTAACATCATAATAAATATTAAACCAACACTATTCTATATATGACCATGGATCAAATTTTCGTTTTCACTATATGTCTTGGTGTGCTAAAAGAGTTTTTCGCATTGTTTCAGGATCATTTCAATATGTTTCGAAAAATTTATAAAAATCATTGTTACAATATACGTAGGAAATGTTCATTTTCATAGACCGAAAAATATAAACATGTGGATAATTTTCGAGAAAAAAGAAAGGAGACTTTGATTCGTGAGCATGACTACAGTATTTTATAAATGCACCAAATATTTCCAAATTTATCAAACACATATTTTTCTATAAAAAGAAACCTCATGTAATTTTTACTCTCTTTTTTCCTCCATTCAAAACACTCACAACAATATCAAAATGAATCCATAATGGCCATAGCGTTTTCTATGGAATTTTCATATTGACGAATATTATTTATAGAGAGTGTTTGTATTTTCATGTGGAATTAGAAAATAATTTATGCTACCGAAGTGTAGTTTAGAGAGTTTTTAATTATATTGGTTGAATTAATAAAAAATTCTAAAACTAAAACAAATATAATTGGCTTAAAGTATAGGAAAATTTGATTAGATAAACTATATTATATTTTCTAGAAATTTGATTTTGAAAAAGAGACTTAAAAAGTTTGTAATAAAAGAGAAAATAAAAAACAAAAGTAAAAGTAGAAGTAGCCTATAGTGGTGAGAAAAGAAAAAACGTAAAAAGGTTGGTTTTGTAAGACTAGTGAAGTGAAGAAGCTTGGAAGAAAAGACAGTTGCGGAAAAAGATAAATAAATACGGCGCGGCCATTAGAGATCTATCTAATCAATTTTGTTCGCATCAACTCTTAACAATCAGGTTCTTTTCTTTTTTGTTCTTGATTATTTATTTAACTCACTAATAGTTCCAACACCACTAAGTAATCTGCGTCCCTGTTAATTTTGAAATTATGAGTGGAGCTATAGCTCAGATTTACATCTCATTGTTTTTCTTTTAATACTATGTTGCTTGATGCTTTTATTAATTAGGTGCAGTGCAGATTTGAGGTTGGCTTACGGATTTAATTCTGCAGCTGTCTGTATTCATTGTTTCTTACAAGGAAAAATAATATGATGATGATGATGATGAAAAGTTTAGGTCTTTCTTTCTTGTTGTTGTCTGAACAACTAACTGCATCTCAATTATCCTATGACATGTAGCTCCAGTCTCGTTGTTAATTTATCTATGCTCCAAATTGTTTGTGTCCCCCTAATATTCATGTACACCTTGCATTACCAATGTCACGTTTGCACCCTATTTCATTCTTAGCATTTCTCTCTAGGAATACAACATGTCGCGTAGATATGACAGTCGTACAACCATCTTCTCCCCCGAAGGTCGCCTCTACCAGGTTGAGTATGCAATGGAGGCAATTGGCAATGCCGGTAGTGCTATAGGCATATTGTCCAAAGATGGGGTCGTGTTGGTTGGCGAAAAAAAAGTTACTTCCAAGCTGCTACAGACATCTGCAGCCACTGAGAAAATGTACAAGATAGATGACCATGTTGCTTGTGCCGTTGCTGGAATTATGTCTGATGCCAACATTCTTATCAACACTGCTAGGGTCCAAGCTCAGCGCTATACTCTTTCTTATCAAGAACCAATGCCAGTTGAACAGCTTGTCCAGTCCTTGTGTGACACCAAACAAGGCTACACCCAGTTTGGTGGACTGCGTCCTTTTGGCGTTTCTTTTCTTTTTGCAGGTTGGGATAAAAACTACGGTTTTCAGCTCTACATGAGCGACCCAAGTGGAAACTACAGTGGATGGAAGGCTGCCGCTATTGGAGCAAACAATCAGGCTGCTCAATCAATGCTTAAGCAGGACTACAAGGATGATATCACCAGGGAGGAGGCCGTTCAGCTTGTTCTGAAGGTACTTAGTAAGACAATGGACAGTACCAGTCTAACTTCGGAGAAGCTTGAGTTGGCTGAGGTTTTTGTCTCTAATGGAAAAGTTAAGTACCAGGTCTGCTCACCAGAGGCCTTGAGTAAGCTGTTACTCAAGTCTGGAGTTACACAACCTGCTGCAGAGGCTTCTTAATAGCTTGGACTAAGTACCGGAGCCTGTGTTTTAAGTTATATGTTGCTTGGATATGATGTTGAATGTTAAATTCTATGTGAATGGATTTGACTGTTTAAAGTAATTCCTTGCCTATCCCTTCTTTTGTTACGATTGCGATGCTTTAGTCTACATTAATCTTGCCTAAAGATTAGATTTCAATCTGGATTTGGTTTCATTTTTGTGCCGTGGCAGGATTGGCTGCTTTTGTTGACAAATAGTATTTGTTGTATGAACACGAACAACGTCCAGTTTATGCTTTTACCTGATGTAACAGAATGCTGCAAGGATTTATCACGATACCAGCGCTTAGATAGGGTGACAATCACATCAACCCCCCCCCCCCCCCCCCCCCCCACCCCAAAGCGTTATCTCAGGAATAGTTGTGAATCTGGATATATAGTGTACGGTGCATAAGTAACCAAAGGGTGAATATATGCTTCGGAAGATCTTCCCAAATGTCTTTGGTCCAGAATTCACAGAACCTCTGACCAAAGGCTCTTCTCTCTTTTTTTTTTTTTTTTTTTTGTCAATTGCATAGAATATTACTCCGTAGTTCAGTGTTAGGTATCTTTTCTTCAAATCCGAAACATGGATGTTTTTCGCCATCTAAGTAGAAGAAAGATTAAAGATTATGACAAGAGCCTTCGATAGATGCAAGGCTATCATCATCATACACGTATAAATGAATCGGCAGAGTAAGTCGCTGGCTTCTGCGATTCAAACAAACTCACAAGCCTCTAAGCACTTTGTTCTATTCAGGACTGCAAAGTCTACTCAAACTATTATCAGTATTATTAAAAGAAGCCACTCTGTTTTTATCATTTACTTTGGTAGTACTTGCGTGTCATTTATCTTGCTAACAACTTTAGTGATAATTTAAATATTCATATAGTTTGAGGTGGAAAACTCAAGAAATGAGGGGGTTTTCATAGACGAATATTCAGAGGAGACAAGCTGATCTAGTCTAAAAACAAAGCCTATGTTAATCTTGCCACCAACACAATTTCAGCAGTACATAGTTTCTGGAAGTTGATCGGAATTTAAGGTGGCTTTCCCTTCTTTTCATTCAGTGCAGTTACTTACAGCCATATCTAGCTTCGAATGATACGGATGATATGTCACCTTATCTTCTCAATATCCCATCACCGTCGTAAGTCGTAACATATAAAATAGTTGACAATTGAATTGCATGGGGAACTCACATCTTGTATCGTGACAGCTTGTGATAAATGCATTTGAAAATTGTTATATTTTGATAACAACCAAGCACAAATTATGCAATGAAATATCCCACTCCCTCCAATAACAGAAACAAAAGATAATGAGCCCACTGGCCACCAGTAGACTGCAGACACGCCACTTAGACTTTTCGTATCTCCAACAAGAAGTACCCAAAATGATACCTACATAAATCCAAAGAAGGAGATTCCCAGCTACACAAGTCAATAGCTAGACAACCTTTGAGCAGTCCATTACAAGAGTTGTAGAAATAACTGGCAGCAAACCAAAAGCCAATGAGACTAGAAGGAGAAACAACTATTCATTCCCAGCCAAGAAGTTACTGGAGATGGAGCAAACAAGACTTTTTCCCAGAAAAGTCTTTTGAGAATTGGAGCTCCTATAAATCTGCTTTATCGCAGACGCCGGCAAGATTTAGGGACCGCCTCACAAGTAGGTCTGACGATGCCAGGGAGCTTGTGGAGCTCCGGAAACAGAGTGAAAACAACATGAAACGCTGCCTCAACTGGTGGGACCTTACCTGGTTTGGATTTGGTTCTGTAATTGGTGCTGGCATCTTTGTTCTTACAGGACAAGAAGCACACGATCATGCCGGCCCAGCAATAGTTTTATCATATGTAGCTTCAGGCATCTCGGCCATGCTCTCTGTCTTCTGCTACACAGAATTTGCTGTAGAAATTCCTGTAGCTGGAGGATCGTTTGCTTATCTGAGAGTGGAACTAGGAGATCTTGCAGCCTTTATTACAGCAGGAAACATACTTCTTGAATCCATAATTGGAGGTGCGGCAGTTGCTAGAGCTTGGACTTCTTACTTCACTTCTCTTCTGGACCGCCATCCCAACTCATTACGCATACACACAAATCTTAACGATGGATTCAATTTACTGGATCCAATTGCCGTTGGGGTTCTTATAATTGCATCTATGATTGCAATGACAAGTGCCAAAAGAACTTCACAGCTCAACTGGATTGCATCAGCAGTGAACATGGTGGTAATTATATTTGTTATAGTAGCCGGGTTCACTCATGCAAAGACCTCTAACTTAAGACCCTTTTTGCCTCACGGCACCCAGGGGGTCTTCCAAGCAGCCGCAATTGTGTACTTTGCCTATGGAGGATTTGATACAATTGCAACCATGGCAGAGGAAACAAGAAATCCAAGCAGAGACATACCATTAGGACTGCTGGGATCAATGTCAATGATCACTGTGATATATTGCTTGATGGCACTTGTGCTGAGTATGATGCAAAAATACACAGATATAGACACAAATGCAGCTTATTCTGTAGCTTTTCAAAGTGTGGGGATGAAGTGGGCAAAATACCTGGTTGCCCTTGGAGCTCTCAAGGGAATGACCACTGTTCTTTTAGTCGGAGCACTTGGACAGGCACGCTATACAACTCATATTGCTCGATCACACATGATTCCGCCATGGTTTGCGCTTGTCCACCCGAAGACAGGGACACCTATATATGCAACACTTTTGATCACTATACCCAGTGCATGTATTGCCTTCTTTTCAAGCTTGGATGTATTGGCAAGTTTACTGTCTGTTAGCACACTATTTATCTTCATGATGATGGCAACTGCACTTCTCGTGAGGAGGTACTACGTGAGAGGAGTCACACCTAGGACAAATCTGTTGAAGCTGGTTGTATTTTTACTGATCATCATCGCTTCATCCATGGGAACTTCGGCGTTTTGGGGCTTAAATCCCAGAGGTTGGGTTGGCTACACCATCACTATTCCCCTATGGTTCCTAGCAACTATGGGAATTACAGTGTTTTTGCCACAAGACAGAACTCCAAAAGTTTGGGGAGTTCCATTTGTTCCATGGTTCCCATCCTTGTCAATTGCAATAAATTTGTTTCTCATGGGATCATTAGGAGCACAGACTTTTATAAGGTTCGCTGTCTGCACAGTTATCATGTTAGTTTACTATTTACTTTTTGGGGTTCATGCTACCTACGACATGGCCCAACAAATGAAGATGGAATTCTCAAAAATCCCAGAAGACAATGAGGAAGAGAAACCTGTTCCATAGGATGGAGGTATGAGGAACTCCACCCCTCACCGGCTCACCCCACACCTCCCTATGTATCACATTGCAATATAAACGTCAAAATAAAGTTTATGTATCAAGAATTCCTCCATGATGAAAGTTATATTTACTGAACAACTTTTTCCAAGTGGAGGATTTATGGTGTAAAAAACTCAAAGCATCACTTCTATAGATTTGGTGGCTCACAGAATTGCAGTGTTCATTTACTTTCATGTACTAGCTCATTACGAATATCTTTACCATTTTGCTGCAAGTTAAGCTTCTATGTCAAAGTTGTGTATCGTATAGTACGTGCAAATGAATCAGGACTGCCTGCAGTCTTGATTCTATATATTCCTTTTCCTGACCTAACAACAAGAAAACGTTGTAAAAATGGTATTTTGATATACTTGAACATTTGGATGAGTCCGAGTGTACCATGCTACATAAACTGTTCCATTGACCAACAAGTCTTCATCTAGCATGAATTATACAAAGGTGGAGTGAGCTAAATACCCATGGGTATATCGAATAAACTCAGTCGTACAAGCTATTTAATTGAGAACATTAAAACTCTGACAAGTGGATGCAAAGACAATAATAAGAAAGCATAGTTGGTCTAACTAGTGACTCCAATTTGCAATCATCTGGTCCAGCAAATCCTCATAATCCAAGGCGGCATTGAAATCCAAAGCTTCCGTGATCCTAGCCTCCCTCAACAAGCTCCTGTACACACAACTCCTAACTTGATCACCAACCACCAAATTCTGACTGACCATCGCCCTGAGAACGCGGAGGGACTCCAATGTCATGCCATATCTGCAAAACCCATCAACCAAAACGTCGTAAAGCCCCAATTCATTGGCCACTGCACCAGCAAAATCCAAATCGGGTCGGGATAGCCAGTGAAAAACCTTGAGGGCCTTTCTGGGTTGAGCATTATGGTTGAGAAAAGAAGAGACCAACATATTGACAACGGGTGGTAGTAGCACATGAGGGAGATTCTTGTGCTTGAGGGTATTAAGGAAGTACATGGGGAGAGTGAGATCAGGTTCTAGAGCAAGCCTGTCAGTTAGAACGGAAAGTGGGAGAGAATCGATGGGCGGGTTTGGTGTCAGAACGGCGGCGGAGATGAGATTAACGGCGTCTTTAAGGTGGTGGTCTGAGGAGGACGAGGAACATAGGCGTGGAATGACGAGGTTGATTTGATTCACTTCTTCTTGGGTTAGAGAGGAGGAAGATGAAGATGAAGATGAAAAGTTTCTACTTATACAAAGTTTGTGGCCAAAGCTAAGCAGCTTCTGCACAACTGCTCTCCTCATTTTGATTGCTAAATCAAGTTTTTGAGCTTCGTGTTTTAAACTGGATTTAATACCAGTGCTCTTTATTTACGATTTGGGCCTTAGGCCTGGGCTTACTTTAATTTTAGCCCACTCTCTTACTTAAAATAGTAAGCAAACCTAATGTAGGACAAGCACTCCGTGATTTTGGATATTTTTGCACTGCACGAAAATCATTATAACTTTTGATCCCCGTGCATCCGTTTTGAGCCCGTAAGATATTAAATCACGTTTTTGGGTTCCTACGCGAGGTTCAAGTCCAAAATCTGACGTCTAATGTAGCTACGCGGATTTACAGTTTCATGTCGTTTTACTTAGGACTCTATTGTATTTATTTCTTTATTTGTGTTAGGGTTTCTTGAAGACTATAAATACATTGTTCTTATTATTTTTCAACATCTTTTGATCATTATTAGTAAAAAAAATAATTTTATTCCGATTTCCTAGTGTATGTTATCTTTCATCTATTACAGGTTGGTGTGTCGATTGCACATTTCTACAATGCGTGAAAACCCAAAACTGAAGAACGAATTTATTGATCACAACCATCTATGGCAGCAGAAGTCAGAAGATATAAACCTTAGTTTGGTTGTTGATTTTGTTGAATGAAGTTGACAATTCTAACTCGAGCTTCTCAAATTTGATCTAGGGATAAAAGCGTCAAACCCCCTATATTATAGGGGGTGTAGCGATTTGCCCCCTGAACTTTTTTTTTTGGCAACAAGCCCCATGTACTATGGATAAATAAGCACTTTGCCCCCTGAGTCGCTTTTTCACCATTGGATTTGAATACGTGTCAACACTTTTTGCCGGATTTGGACTCAGGGGGCAAAGTGTTTATTTATCCATAGTACAGGGGGCTTGTTACCAAAAAAAAAGTTCAGGGGGCAAAGTGCAACAAGGGGTATAGTATAGGGGGTTTGACGCTTTTATCCCTTTGATCTATAGCTCTAAATGCTAGGAATGCGTATTTCCACATTTTTTTATATTGGTCTCAAAGCCTTTATGGATTTGTTATTGGCTACACCCCAGAAGGTTTCATACCAGTGAAGATATCACTTAGGAAAACTTGGTTTCTCTATATCATCTTTTCGATATGTGACTGTTTTTCGCCCTAACAATCCTCCTGCGACAAAAGGACCACCTTTTTTGTTCCATTCTGAAATGTTATTTGTCTCAACAATGATTCTCTCGAACAAAGAATCACGAAGCCTCCGCTTAATCTAGGATCTCGCCACTTGTGAGCCCTCTTCTTAAGCTAGAAGTTCACTCTCAACTCAAAACCCCCATAGATTTGTTCCGGAGTTTCACCTCAAAAAGCCACATACCAATGAAGATATAACTTATTCCTATAAACTCAACTTCTCTCCCTCATCTTTTCAATGAGAGAGACTGTTGTTTGCCCCAAAACTAAAAGTATAATTTTCAATTTCATACTTGATTTGGTAATTTGAAATGTTCCAAAGCGTTACTTAAACTTAGTCATTGTTTTGTACACCATGATTAGAATATTGTTGCTAAGTACATAGAATAAAATACTTGGAGAAAATTAAAAAGAATCTCTGGTAGATTTTTTCTTCATATATTTCTAACAACTTTTACTCATTAAATTAACAATTTGATTGTAGAATGAAGAGAGAAATCAAGATTTCATTAGTATTGTCAAGATAATCCTATTTTCATTCATGAAAGCAATTGTATCATAATTGATGAAACATGAGGGGACGTTGTTGTCAATAAATATCTTCTATGCAAATTGTGTGGCATCATCTATGATATGATAGGTTTGTGAAACATGTCCATCGAGGCTCACCGAAAACTTATATGTTAAAACATAGTGCTAGTCAATATTACGCTCTTTTTCACAAAAGAAGAGAAGAGAATTTCATGCTTATCTTCTCGCTCTACCACATCAAATAATAAGAACGAGAGAAACATAAAAACTTTAAACAATTATCTATTAAATACAAAAATTGATCTGAGATCATGAATTAATAACAATTACATTTGATATATAAATTCAAAAAAATTAAATAGAATATGCATCTCAACGATCAAGCACTTCTTGTTAATTCATAGTATTATGTATAAATGTGTGTATAGATAAGATTGTTTTTTGTTACCAAATGGAAAAGAAAGGATGTATCAAAAAAGTATAAAACAATTAACAAAATTCCAAACAAAAGAAATTCTTATGTCAAAATGTTGATTTTAGTTGGACAATTTCTTTGTTTCGGATCGTTGATTTATTTTTAAATAATTTACTTTTTTATTTCTTTTTTGTAATAATTGATAGTAAAAATTACTTATTTAATTACTCTGTTACACACACACACACACACACACACACACACACACACACATATATATATATATATATATATATATATATATATATATATATATATATATATATATATATATATATATATATATATATATATATATATATATACTGAAGAAAGGCTTGATAGCTGAGATGAATATTTTTAATTAAAATATTGAGTTTCATTGCCATTAATTAATAAATTTCACGTCAACCAATTTTTTACTTAATAAAAAATTTTAAAGTTTTATATTTTTTCTCTTTCCTATATATTTTTGTGATACACTAGAGAGAAGATAAGCATGATGGTCTTTTCCCTTTTTTTTTTGGTGGTAAATGCCCGTGAAATTGTGTGTTAATAAATAAGTTTTCAGTGGGCGTTGCAACAAAATTGTGTCATCACAAATTCACTATTTTATTCTTATTTCAATCTAATATCCACATGTCCGTGCGTATTAAATTCATCTTATTGCTAAAGAATCCCACGCGGCTTTCCTTTAGTGAATTAGAATTTCGGAATGATTTCATTCAGTGACATAATGCAAACGAAACTTGAATAAATGTTTTCAAAGCTAATTGCAAAAATTAATTTCTTAGTCTTCAATTTATATTTTGAAAATCCTCTAACTCTCAATATTTATGTGGTGTTTGTAAAATCTTAGAAAACGTCAAATCACCTTTTGACGTAAATTAAGTAGTTTGAGGAGTTTAAATATAGTTTTTATGGTTTGAAACTTTTTTTAAGCTTAAGAGTTTTACAGTATCATGTATTTAATGATTCATCAAAATTGAGTTCTCATATGGATACCTATAAAATTTTGTTAATTCTTACAAATTTTTAATAAAACTGAAACTTATAGTGTAGTTAGTTAAATTATCAAGATTATACTACGTACTGTAAATTTAAATATAACAATTTACCAAAATAAATAACAATTTTGATATAAATTTAAATAATTCTGACTTCAGGAAAAGTAAAGTTCTTGTAACCATATTTATGATTTTGTTTATTGTGTTTTATGACTTCAATATTTAAAAGTTATAATAATTTTCCATGATAATAAATTAAGAAGTTGGTAATTTACAAATTATGGGTGTTAGAGTCAAATTACAAAAAATCAGTAGAATCATAATTTTTTTCTTCTTGCAAATACTATAACATAAAAATATCGGTTTTTGGATCATTGAGAAGAGTTTGCACTCACCTTTAACTTTTAAGTTATAACTTGAAGTATTTTTTTGAGTGTTAACTCAAATTACAAACCTTTGCATACACGTTCTTAAAAGCTAGCTCATGAATTCTTCGAAAGCAAATACTTTTATCCGTATTTCGGGCAAACTACGTGCTCTATACTATGTGGCTGGATCTTTATCAGCCCCCATAGGGTGTTTTATGTTGTTGTTATTAATTTCGGGTTTTGTGTTTTAGGCTTGTCCAATCAACCATTTGTCCCCTCTTTTGATACATCTATGCAAATTAGTTACTACTTACCACGTTTCAAAAATATCCATTAGTTCGTTGATAAATTCTAGGACTTCACATTTCATGTGGACAAGTCGAACTATGCTGTGAATTAAACAGATCAATAGAGTAGTAGGTGCATGTCATCAAAATCATTTTATATATATATTTTCTCCCAAAAGCGTGCATGAATCTCTAATTTTTCGTTAGATAAAGACGTAACTTAATTTCTCCTACGATTCATCTCCGCAATGTATAAGATCTCGGCATATACATATTTAACTGTTGTAAAAAAGTTAACAAGTCACATAAAATATGAACGGCTGTAAAATTCACAACGTATAATTGAGAGGAAGCAAACAAATTAATTCGTATATTAAAGTGGTCGCAAGGCAACTAATTAAATAATTAACAATTCCTGAAAAGCACATTTTCGTACACCATGTTTGACGTACAGACAGATTTGAGCTAATTAATCCAACTAGCTGTCGGACTTCATCTTGAAACAATTAATATCGTAATTAAGTCTCGTTAAAAAATTTAGTCGATCAGACTTTCTCATCTTACCATTCTCTCAAGAAACAGAGACAGCGGGAGAAGCTTTAATTAAACGTGTAAACGGAAATGAGCTGTACATGCACTGTGGCTTTCGTAAGAATGTGAATCATCATTTTCACAAGACAAATGATTCAGAATATTGAGCTAGCGAATTGGAGTACTTGCACCATTATAATCTCAAATTAATTGAAATACCTATATTGTATTATTACGTTACATGTTCACATGCACTTGTCTTTATCCAACAGGCACATCATTGACACCCTAACTATGTATAATCAGTTGTGTGCAGTAAATATCATTCTCATTAATCACTATCTAAAACGCATACATGAATATACATGCAATAAATAAAACTAAGTACTACTGTCCTAAGTATATTATAAGATTGCCGCAAATGAATATTGTTCTATATATTCCAATGCGTTCAACTTTATTTATTTACGTAGTATAATAACTGATTGGAGGAGAGATGTTATATGTTCTTTGTTGAATTACTATGTGGACCGCTTTCAAAAAGTAATTATTAATCTAGTTGAATTTTTCTTAGTACTAGTTGAAGCGTAAAACTAAAGATACTAGCAGAGAAAACGATGGTTTATGACAAGATAGTGAAAAGGGACAAAAGGCGTTGATAAATTGAGTAACAATATAGTTATAAAACGTACGCTGTATACCAAGTATCGTGTGTGCATGCGTGTTTCAAACTTGGAGATATACATATATTTTTAATTCCAGATAATATCCAGAGGGATACAACTTCTGGTTCCTGGAATGATATGTCGCATGTGAACGAACGATCTATATATGAAAATAAGTTCCATAAGTTCTTCACATTTATTACTTTATGTATGGATGAGATAATTTACAACCACTAATATTTAGGATTTTGGACGAAATATAATGTCTTAAATGTGAATGTGGTAAAAACATGTACAGAGATCAAGAATTAATTATCAACTTGAACTGATAATGTAGACCAGCACAGGACCAAGATACTTGCAAAGGATTTGTGTTCCAATATAAAACCTCCTTCTTTTCATTATTTAGATTTAAAACATATGCCATCATCGCAACTATATTATCGTAGATTTTTAGAATCTCTGCTAATTAAAAATAATATATATATATATATATATATATATATATATATATATATATATCAACTTAAGGAGAAATATTAATTGGTACAAAAATCAAGTAGCTTCCAAAGTGGAATCTTAATTGAGCTAACTTGATGGCTTTTTTTCTCGAAATGTATTCAATAGGTTGAAAAAGGACCAAGAGATATTATTACAAGTTGTCGGCAGAAATTAGTCAATGTTGAGTGGAAATAAACTACCATTTGCTCTGGTGGCCCACTGGATAATCACATAATATTGTACTCAATTCCCACCATTGTTGGTCACGTGATCATTGTTAATGACCTTAACTAATTGTTAACAAATTAGTTAACATTTGATGATATCAATATCAATTAGGTCTGTAGCTACATGCATGGTAGAGACTAGTTTTTCCTAATTAGTACATAATAAATTTTCCTTTGGGATCATATAGCTTGTTCTAGCAGCTACAGCCAACCAGCTAACTGGCTTGTTCTAGTTTGCATGTCATCTTTTTGTGGGGACTTTTCAAAATATAAATATAAATATAAATTGAGTTATATGGTTACATTCTTTTAATTAGTTGTTACTTTCTATGAGTCAAAATCTTCTCCTTAAAACCTATATGCGTGTGTACCTACAAATTAAGTACTATAAATATGTCACATGAATGCATATATAGATTATTATTTATCTCATATCATTCTAGAAATCCAAGAAGGGTAACATGTCTATCTATCTATTAGAGTGCAGCCTTTTTTGAACAGATTTATGTATGTTTGTATTTTTTGGAGACAGTTGAATTTTCATGTTGACACTGCATACAAAAATATTGCTGTTAAGAATACCTTCATTAATGATACGTCTCTTCAATTTCGATTTCTCATTTTGTATCCTTAACTATCTTAATTTGAGGAATAAATTTCCCGATATCTTTCTTGTTGGGTTGCATCACTATGACGTGAGTATCAATGAAAATATTTGCTTGAATCTCTGATAATGTTATATATATTATACAATACGAGGAGGTAATGATGTGATTTTAAGAAATTAAGCGATGAATGAAATTGTGAGAAGGGGGCCGGGCCCACATGGATCGGACCACTTAACCGGTTTGTTCGTACGTAGTCAGCGTGCTCACCTTCCAAAGCAGATCTGCTTTTTCACGTGATTTTCTCAAGGAAAAGAAACCTATGGAGAAGATCATATAAGGTTCAAATTAACATAATAAAGTTTCAGGGTTCAATTATAATAATTCCTACGTTGAATTTGCAACCAAGAAATGATGCTGCTTTTCAAACTAATTAATTAGGTCTTCCTCGAAATGGTTATACCATCATTCATCTAAAAATCTACTTTTCCTCAATTGGTATACATAATGCATAATTATTATTAAATATACACTGGGTCGATCGAGGTTATGTCACATGACTACATTATTAATTGATCACATCATACATTGATCAATCCATTTTCTATGAACCTGTGAATGTGTATATAGGGATTTCTTGCAATCATCCCCTTCTGAAGTACATCTTCGATCTATAATTATGTCCAAATCATATAAGTTGATAATAGTAAAATAATTATTACTAGCGCCTTAGTTATGAGATGATCCCATAAATAAATCATCAAGTGAAATATAAGTAAAACACCAACGATCACGTATAATGGCTTTATTTTGTACGTTATTAAAAAATCAAGCCTTTTATACCGAAAATCTTTCATATATTAAGAATTTCTGGATACTGTTATTAGCATGTATGATCGTTCAGGGCGTGTATGGTTAAATAAGAACGACGTATATAATTAATAAAAAAAAACCAATAGATAACGTTTCTTGTGAAAGTGTAGCATGCATGTTCGGGGCATATACATATATGCAATTTAAAATATTGACCACAAGAAACTGATTGTTCAGTTTGTATCATGATCGCGTGAAAGCGATATATGTTTTATTAGTTTTTAGAGATATAGAAAGTAATAACGTGGTAAAAATAAGAGGAGTAGTACTTGTGAAGCCGCGATGCTGCAAGCTTGTTAAGTAATTAAGGAGAATGTCGCCTCGTTGGCAAAGAAAAAACATTCATAATTGTAGACTAACTAATATTGATTATACTAAATTTTAGCATTACGTACACTTCACCAATTTTATGTATATCACGCATGCATATATGTATGTATATATAAATATATCAGGACCGGGTAAACAGAAAAGTCTAATATTTTAAGCAGCAGAATATGATTAGTTGATTGGAGAAAAGGCAACAAAATAAACAGAAAGATACAGATCGATCGAGTAGCTAGTATATATAAATAATGGATATGGTAGCTAGTGCAGTGAGCTAAGTGATGATCTTGTGGGATGGGACACCATTGCTGCAGCAAACAGAAAGTTAAGAGGGGACTTTGGTCACCCGAAGAAGATGAAAAGCTTATCAAACACATAACAATTCATGGCCATGCCTGCTGGAGTTCTGTTCCTAAACTAGCAGGTCAATTAGTTTTTATTTATGTATTATCATCTATATACTCAACCTTGTAGCTAGAATGGGTTGTCATTTATTACTTTACATATATTCTCCAACACTTCCACTAGCGTGCGGACTGTACGTAAATCTTTTTCTTATATATAATACTTGGATACATGGCATTTATTGACAGTGATTTGGGTCTGGTGCAGGGTTAGAAAGGTGCGGTAAGAGTTGCAGATTGAGGTGGATAAACTACCTGAGGCCAGACCTGAAGAGGGGTTCGTTCAGCGAGCAAGAGGAGAGAACAATTATCGACGTTCACAGGATTTTAGGCAACAGGTGGGCTCAAATAGCCAAACATTTACCAGGAAGGACAGACAATGAAGTGAAGAATTTCTGGAATTCTTGCATAAAGAAGAAGCTCATAGCGCAAGGCTTGGATCCAAATACTCATAATCTCCTCTCTTCTTCATCTAATAATAATAATTATCAGCATCACTCCAGCAGGAATATTATAAGTACTAAGAGCAACACCTTCAGCAACATTATTAACTCATCATGCAATAAGCTCTTTAGTTCTTGTAGTAATTACCAGCCCCACCGGCCTTTCACTGTTGAAACTACTACTACTGCTGCTACTACTTCAACCGATGCAGCTGATGTAAAGATGCTACTTGAACTGCAAAAAAACATTACACCAAATCCTATTAATGTTGATCAACACACTGCATCAACTCTCATCAGCAGTACTACTACTACTACTACTTATGATCATCACAACTCCTCTGCCATGCTTTCTTCTGCATTGGAGTTCGTTTCCGGGCAAAATACCCCATTGTTTTCGTCTACTTGTGGTGGTGGCGCGTTTAGTATTCTAAACGATAACATGAATAGTATCATGAGCTGGGATCCGCAATCGGAACAGCAGCAACATGATAATAATTTCCAGTTAGGTTCATTCTCCAAAGTCATGAATAACCATGAAATAATCACCTCCTCTGCCTCTGGTGATCATACATTAAACATTGATGGCAGTACTAACTTCGAGTTTCATGAGTTGGTGGATTTCCCGGTGATGATGATGCCTCCTCCACTACTTTATAACTCCGTCGATGATCAGCTTGTTGCTTGGGATTGTTAGGCAGGCCCCTTCGCATTCATTTTCTTTATTAATGTCTTTAATTTTCTCCATTTTATATTGGTTAATTCATCAGATTATTCCACATGTACAATTAAGTTCCAAAAATAGTTGAGGATTATGGTCTGTATACAGTTACCTGTATATATTCAACTTCATGTACCATCCGGTGATATAAATCTCTTTTACTTTTATTCTTCTGTGAGGTCAAATTGAAGTTAAGATTTTGTGTCGCACTAGTGGTTAATGGACAATCTATATTTGTTATCGTTATACCAATGGACAATATATGTGAATGTTATAATGTATATATTTTTGTTATACCAGATTTAACATGTTATACAAGTTTAGTGCTTCTCATGATTCAAGTATGTTATACAAGTTCAGTGCTTCTCGTGATTCAAGTAATGATCTCGTGCTTGAATTAATTAATCGAGATTTAAAATGGCGAGAAGTTGAATTGGTTATTGGTAGCACAGATCAAAGTTTCTAGACGTTTCTTTAAAAAAGTGTCAAAATCTTTTCATTTTTTTGACTCTTATAGAATGAAAATATGAATATATTTTACGCGTATATTGTAATAACAGATTATATGCTTTTTATAAGAACATGTTCTTTTTTTAAGAGAGAGCGAACGGATTGCAAGTGACTTTAATCTCACGCGGGCCTATACATCAGCTACTAATAAGGGAGCTTCGACAGATTAAGACTGGGGCTTCGTTTAGCCGCATGTGTAGTAGAAAACTCTGAGTTCGACGTTGAATGGCCATAGTGAGTTCATCACGAGTGGCATTGGATTAGAGAATGCGATTGCATTATAAGGTCTCAGTTGAACAGATTTTGACTCTTATAGAAAGAAAACATGAATATATTTTACACGTATATTGTAATAACAGATTCTATGAGTTTTATAAGAACATGTCGAACATATCTTGATAAATTATGAAAAATTTATAATATTGATAGAGGTCTACATATAAATTGATTAAAAGACGATAAACTTTTTATTCGCATCCTTAAAATAAAATATAAAGATAATGATCATAGTCATAATCATAAGTTGAAAATTTATTGGGTAAGAGAATATATATCCGCTACCTATGGAATATCAATCTAAAATCCTCATGTGGTTTTGAAAACTTGGACAAAAACGTATTGTGGTTTGCAAATTGTCTAAATACCTCTTGTGATTTCATAAACTCTGCTTTAAATTCCCTCTATTAAGTTTTATGTAACTCCATTAGTTTTTCTATTAAGTGACTATAATTAAGGATAAATATTATTTGATTTTTAATAAAGGTATTTAAAAAAAAATTGAACATAACTTTTTTGGATTTATAAGAGAAAATAAAAATAATTACGTATATTATTTTTATAAAATGATAATTGTGCATGTTTCCAAACAACAAGGGATTTTAAGCTAAAGTTCTAAAGAGTAAATTGACTTTTAAAGAGAAAGAAAATACAGAAATCAAGCATACTCTCACATAGAGCGAGTGTACACCACCCTCTTACGAAATTAGACGGAAAGGGGATCTCTGAAACCACTGGGGGTTTTGTGCAAGATTCTTAAAACCACAAGCGGTATACTAGACAATTATCAAATCACAAAAGGGGTTTCGTACATGTTTTCAAAACCAAGTTACAGAGGGTTTTATGCATTTTCCCCGCACCCATTCTGATAAGGAAAGTTTGGGTAAACACGAGTTAATCCCTCGTAACACTAGATTACAGCTCGAAACACAGGCTTCCTGAGCTCGAAGGCTGTATACAAAGCACACCTAGTAAGCAGCTGGGTGGGTATATCGCACAGATCAACGGTCGTTCATGCTTGCTAGGGGTCGTATTCTTGTTTTCGCATTAGCCTCCTACTTCAGCCAGTTGAGGGGTATTTATAGGCGAGTAAAACCACGTAGGTGGCACTTCGCTGCCAGGTGTCATGTCCGACAAAGCATTTATGGGCGAGACAGGTGTCATGTCCGACAGGGCATTTATGACCCCACGAGGGTGCCTCGTCAGCTGGTTCGACCCTCGTAATCACGTGATCTTCATAAATTCCGTGCTATCTGTTTCACGTTAAGCTCCTTCTTATTTATGACGGGTGATAATGATCAACTTAGAGTTTTGTCGTTAGTTCCACTTCGTTCAGCTCAACCTCGTAACCCTCGTATGGGACCCTCGTTACAAGAATAATCGTTCAAGGATCGTATCCTCGAGGCTCGTACGCTCCTTCTAGTTTACTTCCGAGCCCGAGGTCTTTGCAAGGTTCGAGCCCCTCTCCCCGAGCGGGATCACGAGTTGCGATTCACGGAGTTCGAACTTCCTCAACGTACGACTCTGAGCTTCGTTCCCTCGAAGAGTTGTTCCAACTTGTCTCTGATCCGACGATTAATGTAATTAGTCACCTCGTACAATATTTACTTCATCATAAGTCCCCCCAGTTTCTAGTGTAGTTATAAACTACACTGGAAACTCGTGTCGCGTGAGGTCGAACACGAGCTTGTTCACGAGTTGATCGGGTCGAATTCCCGAATTTCTACAAACCCTCGAGGTTTGTTATTACGAGCCATCCTTCGTAGCGCGCATTTTAAAAATTCTGCCTTCGTGCTAAACCAGGGAAGTGACGGTTCGACTGACATGACGGTTTCGAAAGACTGATGTAACCGTTGGGTGGGAGAAAGTGGGACACGTGTCGAGGCGTTACAGGAAGTTTTAGCGTCGTGGGGATCGTGGGTGACGTCATCACCACGTGTCTAACCCTAATTGGCTGCTCCAGCGGCTGATGGGGGTCGGAAGTGTATAAATACCGCGTTCTTCTCTTCTTCTTCAGTACGCTATCTAACACTTCTGCAATTTCCTTAGCCATTTTCATTTTTTCCGGCAGACTTTTCTTAACTTTCCCGCTTTCCGTTCAGTTTACCAAATTCTCTCCATTTCCCGTTCAATTTTCTGTTAAGCTTTCCGGCAACTTCTAGTCTCCTCTTTTTCCCGTCCATTTTTCTGCAAATTCCATGGCTACCAGCAGCGACGACAGTTAGAACATCAGCCTCAGCCCTCTGCTGCTTCGCCGGAGTCCGACTCGCCCCCGACCCGCGTATACAAGAAACGTGTGGTGCAAAAGGTCCGCGGTGGTGGCAAAGTCAAGGCCTCTGCGTCTTCTTCAGCTTTTGGGCTCCCTGAAGACCCTAAGAAAAGGAAAGCGCCGGCAGCACCGGCGGGTGAAACTCAACAGAAGGGGAAACAGGTAAGGACCGTGACCGAATCTGAGGGTGGGGGGAAGAAGAAGGAGAAATCAGTGAGGGTGGAGGTCGTAGAGCCTAAGGGCGGAAAGAAGAAGGCGAGGGTAGAGGCCACGAGCTCCGAGGGTGGAACGAAGAAGGCGGGAGTGGGGGCTACGAGCTCCGAGGGTGGAACGAAGAAGGTGGTAGTGAGGGCTACGAGCTCCGAGGGTGGAAAAAAGAAGGCGGGTACGAGTAAAGGGGTCATAGATCCCGAGGGTGGGAAGAAATGAGTTATTGTTGCTGAGAAGAAAAGTTTGGATACGATCCAATGCACAACGACTTATGACCTGGTGGCCTCGACCCTTCAGGAGCTCAACTTCGATGTGTCGGGGTTGAACATCAAGATTCCGGACCCCGACGAACGAGGGTACGTAACGATCTACCTGGCCCAAATTAGGGCGGGTTTACGTACCTTCTTTCCTTCTTTTTTTGTGGAGGTGTTGAAGCACTGCAGCCTCTGCTCGAGCCAGCTGCTTCCCAATTCCTATCAACTGTTGGCAGGGTTTTATCTATGCTCGCGTCTACGAGGCTTGGCTTGCACCCACCCCCGAACGGTTTCTGGGAGCCTTCAAGCTCTCTTTCAATCGCCAACAGTTGCCGATGTACTACTTCACTCCTTGGGGCAAGAAGTTCATCGTCGATCAACCGAGCTCTTGGGGTCTGTGGAAGGAGAAATTCTTCTACGTACGGCCAAAGGATGCGAAGGCAGAGTCGTGGGGGATTATTGAGCAATGGAGGATGGATTCGGACCTGCCCTTCGACCCCGACGAGGCAGGCTCGAGGGCTTTATCCCAGACGCTAACAAGGGAGGGCCTCTTCGATGCTTCGTACAGTGCCTCCGTTTTTTCAAGTTCGGACGCTCCGGTCTTGGTGATGGGACACCTACAGCGAGGCGCAACGAGGATGAGATATCCCCAAGATAAACTGCACTTATGCCCGGAGTTTCGTAAGTCAACCTTTATTCGTATACACACCCCCCTTTTTTTTTGTTCGTTATTAATTCGAACCGTCACTTTGTATGTTTCAGGGAACGCGATGGCGGCCTGTGCCACCAGTTCGTACACTCTTCCAGACATCCCACCAGGCCAAGAAGTGCACGGGGAGTTGGACTCCGATCTGCCTGAGACTCCTGATAAGACGCCTCCTTCCGACCCCGACGTGGCCGAGGGCTCCCTCGTGTTGGCCACAGCTGAACCATCATCTTCTCCAGCCCCCGCTACGAAGGTTCCTAAATTCGTACCAGCGACCCCTGTCCTTGACTAGAACGAGGTGCCTATTCCTGTGGAGCCCATTTCCGCCTTACGAAGGGAGCCGGATATTATAACAGTTAGTGATGAAAAGGGCAATGAGGAAGGGGGGGAAGAGGCCGCAGAAGACGAGGGCATCGAGGGGGGAGAAACCGAGGGTGAGGCAGACGAGCAAGAGGCTGAGGAAGGAAGCGGATACGAGGCAGAAGAAGAAGAAAAATGAGAAGAGGAAGAAGCTAAAGAAGAAGAAGAGGAAGGAGAAGATAAGGAAGAAGATCGACCCCGGGTCGACAAGGGAAGTTAGAAGTGATCGAGGAAGAAGGGGAGGAGGGAGTCGATGCCAGCGATGCGTCTAGCTCGGAAGAAGAGGAAGAGCCCTCCGGACCAAGGCTCACCGGTCCTCGATCCGTTTTCTCGAAGAACAGTACGCGCAAGGGTCATTGCGAGGAAATCCTTCGAGAGCTGATCGACGAGGGAGATGAGGAGTACCTCCAGCGGATGTCCTACTCCGTTCAGGACAATTTGTCCTTCGTCAATCTGGCTCGGGTAAGACTTTTTTCGAACCTACACTGTTGGTCATATGTTATTACATATATATTTTTTTACGCTAACTTTGTCACGTTCTACTCTGTGTTTCAGCACGTTCGAGCCTTTATGGATACGGTGGCTTCGAGGCGGGACTTGGTCGAGACTGTTCAGGAGCTTCGAGCCAGTCGAGGTTTCCTTCGTCGTGATCTCAAAGCCGTCGAGCGGAAGGTCGTTGAGCTCGAGGCTCGTGTGTCGGAATTGGAGCAGGGTGACCCCAATCTTCAGAAGTTACAAGATAAAGTTTGTGAGCTGACTCTCGAACGCAACAGCGCTTACGACGTTTTGGGCCAGACCACTCTGGAGCGCGATGACGCCAAGGGTCAGCTAGAGAAGGTTACCGAAGAGTTGGCCATCGAGGCTGCTCGGCGTTCCGGGCTCGAGGCCAAAGTCCTGAAGTACGAAGAAGAGCTCCAAGGTCTGCGTCGACAGCATGAGCTTCAACTCCTCGAGGCTCGAAGTGCCGCCTTGGTGGATGCAAGCGCTCGTGTGGCCAACGCCCGGCGTGACTCTGTTGAGGAGTTTAAGCGGTCTACGGAGTACAAGGATGCTCTGGCAGACCAATTCCAGTTGGGCCACGAGGCGAGGATTAGGCACTTAGTCGAGTCGAATGTCGTACTCCCCTCATTCACCGTGGCTTCGTTGGGCATGGCTCGCACTCCTCCTCTGACTCCTGCAGGTTCGGGCGCTACTGGTTTCCAACCTCCGCTGAATCCTTAAGCGACCCTCGTTTACACTTTCCCTTGTGCTTCTGTTGTTACTTTTTTTTTTATTGTTTTTTTTTTTTTTTACAAGTAGTTATAGGTCGTACGTTGTATTGAGGGATTTTTATTAATGAAATTCAAGTTGAAGTTTTCTTATCTTCGTAATGAAATTCAAGTTCAAGTTTTTTTTTTTACCTTTGTATTTCCTGCTTCATCGCAAACAAGCCTTAAGAAGAAACGAACTCGACCCCTAACTTCGACTCCCCGAATTGATAACACATGCACCTCTTACTAAAATTCGAATACAATTTACCATTGATGGAACGAATACGAATATAGAACGTAAGTCCAACGCAAACGAATATTCACGCAAAACGTAAGTCCAACGTGTACCTCGCGGCATTCAACGAGGGTTTGCGCCAAAGATGGCAGTGTACCTCGTGCTCGACCCTGCAGGGCCGAGACTTAATGAGGATTTGTGGTACCTTGGACTCGGGCTTGTGCCGAGATGTAACAAGGGTTTGCGCCAATGATGGCGGTGTGCCTCGTGCTCGACCCTGCAGGGCCAAGACTTAATGAGGATTTGCGCCAATGATGGCGGTGGACCTCGTACTCGGGCTTGTGCCGAGCTTTAATGAGGATTTGCGCCGCTGAAGGCGGAGGCACCTCTTTCGAAGGCCTAGTACAATTAAGTAAAAGGAACCTCGTATCATATTGGATTTACACGAGCCTTAGTTACAGCTTCGCTCTACGAGGGTCTACGTACCCTATTTACACAAACGTTACAAAGAGAACAAAAAAAAAAGGAAAATTACATGATATACAATTTTTTTTACATAAAGTACTCCACCCGTTTTTTTTTCTGCCTCGTGCCATGATCAGGGATAAAACTTACGAAGGTTATAGACATTCCACGATCGAGGGTAATCACGTCCCTCCATGTCCTAAAGTTGATAAGTGGCCGGGCCTACGATGCCGCGAACCTTGAACGGCCCTTCCCACTTTGGGTCTAGTTTGCCTAGAACCTTCGACGCCTCGATCCTTCTCAACGCCAAATCTCCCACTTGATACCTGCGCTCTCTGACTTTCTTATTATAGTACCCCGCCATCTGTGCCTTGTAGCTCTCGGATCGTACCGTCGCCTTATCCCTCTTCTCCTATAGTAAATCCAACTCCACCGCGAGGTTTCCCGGATTCTCCACCTCCTCGTACTTCTGCATCCTCCAACTGTATTGCACTATTTCGGCCGGAACAACTGCTTCGTGCCCATACGCCAAGTTGAAGGGTGTTTCACCTGTCGCACTTCTTGCTGTGGTTCTGTACGCCCATAACACCCCCGGAATTTCCTCTACCCATTTGCTCTTATGCCGATCGAGCCTGGCTTCGAGCATCTGCAACAGGGTTCGATTGGTCACTCCGCTTGTCCATTAGCTTGGGGATGACCGACCGCCGTAAATCTTTGTTGTATCCCCCACTTCGCAACCAATCTCCTAATTGTTCCCCCCGAAACTGTAGACCGTTGTCACTTACCAACACCCTCGGCACCCGGAACCTGCACAAAATGTTACGCCACAAAAAGTTGATAACCACGCCGCACGTTACCCTCGCCAATGGCTTCGCTTCTACCCACTTCGTAAAATAATCCACCGCCACGAGCAAAAATTTCTTCTGATTTTAATCCTTCACTAATGGACCCACGATGTCTATCCCCCATTTATCAAACGGCAAAGGAATTTGATTCGGCTCCCATGCGGCTGCTGGGGTGTGGATCGTTCGGGCATGACTTTGACATTGGAAACAACTTCGTGCGTATCCTTCCGCATCCTTCATCATCGTCGGCCAGAAGTATCCTTGTCTCACGACCTTCTGCGCTAGACTTCGCCCTCCTGAATGGTTCCCGCAACTACCCTTGTGCATCTCCTTCAGCACCTGTTCTGCCTCTTTCTTCGCCAAACATCGTAAGAAGGGCTGAGAAAACGCCCTCTTATTCAACTTCCCATCCTGCAAGAAATATCGCGCCGCCCTTCGTGCTAGGCTCACCATCGCACGCCCAGGCTCGAACTGTTCCGGTGTTCGAAGGTACCGTTTGATTTCGAACATCCAGTCTTTTGCTTCTTCCTCTAAAGTCGCCACCACCTTCTCCACCTCGGTCTCCTTTTCTGATTTCTCTGCCACCATAAAAGTCACCTTCCTCGTACCGATTAACACCATAGAACCTGCCATCTTTGCTAGCATATCTGCCTCCCCGTTTTCTTCCCTCGGAATTTGGACGAGTTCGAATAGCTGAAAATCATCCCTAGCTTTTTCCACCGTATTCAGATATTCTTTCATCCTCGCCTCCCGAGCTTCGTATGCCCCCAAAACCTGTTGTACCACCAGTTGGGAATCACTGTGTACCCGCAATCGTAACATCTGTCCCTCCCTAGCGAGCCTCATCCCCGCTAGAAGGGCCTCATATTCCGCAAGTGAACTAGAAGGAGCGTACGAGCCTCGAGGATACGACCCTTGAACGATTATTCTTGTAACGAGGGTCCCATACGAGGGTTACGAGGTTGAGCTGAACGAAGTGGAACTAACGACAAAACTCTAAGTTGATCCTTATCACCCGTCATAAATAAGAAGGAGCTTAACGTGAAACAGATAGCACGGAATTTATGAAGATCGCGTGATTACGAGGGTCGAACCAGCTGACGAGGCACCCTCGTGGGGTCATAAATGCCCTGTCGGACATGACACATGTCTCGCCCATAAATGCTTTGTCGGACGTGACACCTGGCAGCGAAGTGCCACCTACGTGGTTTTACTCGCCTATAAATACCCCTCAACTGGCTGAAGTAGGAGGCTAATGCGAAAACAAGAATACGACCCCTAACAAGCCTGAACGACCGTTGATCTAGGTGTGCTTCGTATACAGCCTTCGAGTCCAGGAAGCTAGTGTTTCGAGCTGTAATCTAGTGTTACGAGGGCTTAACTCGTGTTTACCCAAACTTTCCTTATCACATTCAAAAAAAAAAAAAAAAGAAAGAGAAAAGAAAGAATATATATGTATCTAGGACTGCGCCTATAACCAGCCCAATGTATCACGAAATGATATAGTCGATGGTTGTCTCTTGGGCCGAACCCAATGAGACAAAACGTGACAATTTGATTATAGATTGAGCCCAAAAGAAGAAAAACTTGCTTATTATATATGTGAAAATAGCGGTGGGCGGTTCCCAGACTACAGCAGCAGTAGCACATCAGAGACCGGCTGTTCTTTCTCCTGGCGTAGTAGTAGTGTATACAATCAATCATGCCGAAAGGTCGGTGATCTTCTTCTTCTTCTTCTTCTTGTCATACTAATAATAATAATAATATTTTATGATTTTGTGATTTGAATGAGGGCAGAGATTCCTGGATTTTACTATGACGCATCGAAGAATAGATACTTCCCTTACAAGGGCCCTATTCCTGGAGCTTCTTCCAAACCCCCCACCACAACAATTCAACCACAACTACTGGTATGATTGTTTTCGTTATTTGATATTTGAAATATTCTAAAATTTATTGCGCCTTTTAGCTAGAGAGGATCTTTGTGTCTAATTGTGATGCTCCTTAATATTATTAATACATAGGGACACATTGAAATCTCATCTCAGGTACGAGGATGCATCAAAATGAGACAACATAAGCTCCTTCAAGCAAGGGAGTTGTGTGGCAGCATAATTTCCTCACCCAAAGGGAAGTTCAGCTTTAAAGCTCACTACCTGAACACACATGCATCACAACCACTGGTACCATTCACACCTCTTCTTTCAACTATTTTAATTATGTTAGTTACATTATTATTACTATGTCCCTAGAGAGCCTGCAAAATTTTAAACTACTCTTTTTTTTCTTTTTCTCCTAATTTCTCAAATGTATTACTTTACTTCCCTGCACTTCAGTCAGTAATGTACATTTATAAGGAGTTTATTTTTACTTCTCCACCTTCACAGATATGGAAATACAACGATACCCAAAAGATGGCAAATATCGCTTTGGAACATGTTGTTGCTCATGTCATCTCGCCCAATGGTACAATCACAAGAGATATACTGTTGAGTGCTGGTGTCAATAGCTTACTGCGGTATGATTTTTTATATATATATCTTTGATTACTATCTCCTTGATTATGTTTGAAACTAGAATGCTTATATATCTATATATGGATCTTATATGCAAAACTAGGGGACATGGTCCAACAATTATAACATAACAAATTTACTTGATTGCTAGTGTTAAATATGTATAGGTAGAGAACCAAGCTGGATGCACAGCATCTAGTTTTTTCTAATTCTGTGTCAGCTCGCTGTCCATATCTCTTCTGCATCCCAAATGCTTTCTCTTCTGTTTTTTGTTTCTTCTTTCCTATCCTTTCCTTCTTTTCTGTTTTCTGATTCTGAACTGGTGAAATTTTTAGTTTCTTTCAAATCCGAAAGGATGGACAAGAAATCAATTCAAGTCCCTTCAACTACGAGGCAGATCATATACGGCCTCATGGTGTAGATCAAACAGGCCCCCACAAAAAGCTATTGGGACATATAGGGAGTTCTTATGCAGCCGTGATGCCATCTGATATAACTTGTATCAAGGTGTCAAAGAAGCGTTGTCCAGCAACCGATAACACAATGCCCAAACATCTTGTGTATCCTTTCTAAACTTTGTTATTTCGTATTTCAATATGTCTTATGCTTACATCATGTTTTTTTTGTCAAGGTATGCCTACATCATGTTTACAACTTCAGAAAGAGACGCTTTAGTTATTTATTTATGAACCTTTTTTTTGTGGCATATGGTAAGTATTTTCATTACATGAATAGTTATTGCAGAGGATTAGGTGTTTCGGATCCTATCCATTCACCAAACTTGGAAAACCTTAACATAAGAAACAGGATAACGACTTTGGGGTCTGATAGTGCTCCTGGATCTGTCTACCTTCTAGATCTAAGTAAACCACTTGATTTTAGCGCTAGTATTCCCATAGCTAGGGATGGAATTCACGAGCTTGCTGCATTTAAACAGACTCTTTGGACTGCCGACTCTGATCCTGAAGGAAGGCGTGTTGTGATTGGCAAGTGATTTTCTTCTCTATTCTTCATGTTATTGGCCAAGAAAATTCATCAGTTTTCCTCCTACAGTTCTTTATGAGTTCACTTGTTATTTGTGTTCTAACTTTCAAGTCCAACTGAAATATAGATATCTATCTATTACATCTTCCCCGTGTTTATGTAACCTGAATCTAATATAAGAATGGAATAAAGTTGTCCTTGTGTCATGTTAGTCCCAGTAATAAAAGAATTTATTTAACCTTATGAATCTAATGAAACATGTGTCTGTAAGAATATTTTTTTTCTTTGTTTGGTGCAGCTTTTAATTGCATTTTAACCCTACTCCTATTTCTTTAAAAGTGCCAGTTCAGTTGTTCCTGAAGCATGCGTATAATGTTAGTCCTTGTGTCATGTTAGTCCCAGTAATAAAAGAATTTATTTAACCTTATGAATCTAATGAAACATGTGTCTGTATGATTTTTTTTTCTTTGTTTCGTGCAGCTTTTAATTGCATTTTAACCCTACTCCTATTCCGTTAAAAGTGCCAGCTTAATTGTTCCTGAAACATGCGTATAATAGATCATTATGATTCTATGCTATGTGTATGTTCAGTATAGCTAATATGAAACTTTTTGTTCTTTTAGGAACTAATAGGGGAGCTGCATTACTGAATATGGAAACTGGGGTTCCATCATGGGTGTTCCGCTGTAAAAGCGATGTATTGTCCTTGCAGTTCGATCAGTCTGTAAGTTTAAGAAATTACTTCATCGATGAAGATACAACCAATCCATTTAATCTGTATATATTACATTAACAGAATCTTTCGGTTACTACCATTTAGTGTTCATTCTCTTGTTGTTCCAGGGGAAATCTATTCTCTGTGGGCTGAGAAATGGAGCAATTGTAACTGTTGATACTCGCCAGAAACAAGTGAGAATTCCTCATTTGTGCTTTATTGAAAATTGTTAGAAATTATAGCTTTTAGACTAGAGTACGGATAGGCTTCACAGGAGTATGCAACTCCCAGTAAAATAGAGCACAATTGACCTAGTTAAGTACTTGGTTCCACGTCTCAGTTACCTTTGTGGGTCATGTCTTTATAGTTTCTATAGAGTACCAGGATATTATTTTTACTCTAGATATTTTTTGGTGTCTTATGCATTGTTATTATTCCCTTGGCAGCAATCCTTCTTCCATCAGTTTACTGTATCATATTTTACGTGGTGAGTAGCATATTACCCTTAATTGCCACACAAGTTAAAAAGAAAAAATCAAATATGACAATGAAATATCCCCTAGGGATTTAAACATTGTCACTTTGTGTGGATATAGTGCGAGTGTTTAGAAAGTAATTGTGTTTTTTTACTTCTTTTTAATTACATTGTCACTAACCTACGAGATATATGGAGTAAATGAGACAAAGGTTTTTGTTTTCTCTTGTTAGGGTTGAATTTGTGTGCTGTTCCATCTCTTATTACATTTATTCCAGTCTAATGCTTTAATTAGTGATAGTATTGAAATACTTTGAATTGTTTGATAGTAGCCTGTTTGGTCGAGACATTGTTCAATTACACAAAACAGGCTTTGTTCTCATACCTTGCTGAAAGATTTTTAGCATTTAATCATCTTGGTTGAAATGTGTCGGCCCTATCAAGACTCCTCATTCACTTAACTTTCTCAACCTAGTACTGAACTTGTGCCAAGCATAATTTTCTCTAAGCAATGTCTGCAATATTGCTTCCTTTTTAATTGTTTTTGTAAAGTTTGTGGAAACAAGTTATGGTTTTGTTTCTGCAGATCAAACGGAACACACATGGCTGTTCTACGATATCAATGCCTACATCTGTTTGTTGGTTAGTGGGCTTTCTACTTATTCTCTCTTTTTCTAGTTCACTGCTTACATTTTTTTGTTAAATTCATGTACTCTGTTGTTCTTTAAATTGCAGTTTGACCTCACTTAAGGTTTACGATCAATACTTCTTGGCTAGCTCCATGGATGGGTCGGTTAGTGTCCTAATCTCCTATAATTTATTTAATCTTTTATTTGTGAAAGATTAAGAATCTAATATATGATTCATGTATACATAGTTCCTCTACGTATTCTATAGACAGAACTGTTTGTCCTTGTGTGCATACAACAAACTCTCATTAACTTACATATACACATCTCAACATGGATGTCTCCTTCAAAATCTTGTAGCATGGTGGGTAGGTTTAGATGATTACGTGCACATATATACTCTGACATAAATTTTGTTTATGGTTATCTAGATCAAGCTCTATGATCATCGCATCATCCACAGGGGTGCAGTTCAATCTTATGAAGGCAATGTCAATTCTCATACTCGAATAGAACTTGGAGTTGACCCGTCAGAGAAAGTTGTTATGTCAGGTAATTATGGTTCTGATTCACAAAATTTTTCTTGAATATTGAAGTACAATCAACTGAGTGCCACTGTCAGGTGGAGAGGACTGCTATCTGCGTCTCTGGAATATCAAGTCTGGTGAGCTGCTCTTCAAGGATAGATTCATGGATTCCACGCCTTCAGCTGTATGCTGGCCAAGAAATAGAGGTACTGCTTGCTTCTCCCAAGTGTGCAGTGTTTCGATCTACAACGGCTCTTTTATTTTCCTATGCTATTGTCTTCATATAATTGTGTGTTAACTCTTGATAGGGATTTTATCATTTAGAAATGATAGGCAAGATAACAGAAGTTACTGGGAGGAGCACTGCTGGGGTGCATGGCTGGGGTCAGCTGAAGGTATCTTTTACATGGATTGGTTGTGATTCGGCCAACTCTCTTGTGGTTTTTATAAACTACTGTTGCAGCAAGTCGGTTTGCATGGTGGAAACAAGGTATTGATGCCCGCCACACATTGAGCTACTGATTCCTCCACCCATCCCTTACCACCCAAATATGCATCGATACTGCTTTCAGTAAATATAACCTGATGGCCGTGCGAGTGTTGGCGGCGGAGGGGGGACTGATTAGATGTGTCTTTCTAAGAGAAGAGAGACAAGCCATTTGAATGCATTTGTATGGAATTGAATCAATGGCGTTCAACTTATGCTAGTGCTGTCGAATGCAGTTACACAACATTCAACACTGAGTGTATCCATCAAATGGAGCAAACCCCAACTCCTTGCCACCTCTGAACTAAACGAAAACTGAGACATTTTTAGGTGGTACGAGACATGCATACGATCGTGTTGCGATTCATATGATTAATTATATGTCATCTATATCTGGGTTTTGAATTTTACGAAGTACTATATACTTTTCTGAGATTGTATCGCATAAGGACCAAATGATTTTTGCTTTGATTTTTAGCTTGGTTTGTGCCATGAAGATATTTAAGTAGAGCAAGAAGTACTGGGTTGAAAATGAAATATACATGCAAAGTCAATCGAATCGCACAAATATAATTACGTGCACTATATGGGTTAGACCATCCTTATTAATTAATGAGGTTCCGTCTTCTCGTGACATTCGTCTGTACTCATCATTCATTGAGTCGCGACAGCGGACAGCTGATTCAAAGCCCGTGATCATCAACATGTAGCTAATTTTCAACGCATGAAGACGACAGTTTTCCACCTATTATGGTTCATTTCTTTTTGAACAACAACTATTATTGCTCTTTATTTAACTATTACAATATTAATCATAGATTTTTTTAAGCTAAGTTCAATTATAGTACGATCAAGAACTGGGGCTTGCTTCAACCAGGTGAGTGTGAGAACTGCACACTTGATTATACTTCAATTATTTGTCGAAGATGGTAACTTTAATTTGCTACCTAGGAATGAAGAACAAGTTATATATACCGCCAGCGCAATCATGATCTGGTTGTGGCCTAGCGATTTGAGTACGTGTGCTTTTCTTTGATACAGTTAAAAATCTCGAGCTATAATATAAATTCTAATTGATTCATGTCTTGAGTATTGTAATTTACGACGTAAGAAAGTCTAAACTGTGATTTTGACGATACCATATCAGACAAATAAAATAATTAATCAATTGCCAGTAGTATTTACAACAAAGTTTGCTTCTACTCAACAAATCACCCTCATCTCTTTCTTTAATAAATTTGTATGATCTGTAATTAACTCAAGCTTACGTATGTCAGCGTCATTAATCAATAATTAGGTGAAGGAGACAATTGAAAAATAATTAAGCGGTTGCAGTTATGAACTAATGATATTGTGAATATTAATTTTGTTGGAGTAGCAAGAATCTCAATTCTTTGTCCGAAAGTAACAGAAGTAAACGAGCAGTGTGGATTCGTTGGCTCAATCCATTAGCAGTCAAATATGGCAATTAGTATTATATCTCAAACTGAGAATGGTCATTAGACATAATAGAAAAAACGGAACTAGTCTAAAACAATACACACACAGACACAAAAGGAGGTAAAGGCTTTGTATGAAGGAGCAGGCAGCATTCTGTTTTGGTTACGTGGGATTAGGTTGACTTTTTGGTAGTAGTTAATGCAATTAAAAGTCACAGTCAGTCCTCTTGGGAAATAAAAATAGAAAACCAACCGCTCACTTTCAGAAAGAGGATTAAGTGCAATACACTAAAAATGAGCAAATTTTGTGATTGCCATATCATATCTGGTTCCACCTCAACCACCCCTCCCCCTCCCTTATTATGTTCATCAGCAAAAGCTGCTTCTCCCTACAATCTACTCCACTCCATCAACAAAATCATTCTTTTCGATTTTCTTTCCATAAAAAGTCAAAACAACTACCTGTACTGGTTGGTCTTCAATATCTCATCTAATTCTTTCTTCTCTGGGAGACGATTCAAATAAATAATTCAAAGGCATTATTTTTCTCCCTCCGCCTCTTACTGGCTCAAAACATCGGTGGCCTTAAAACCATGCCAACTGAAAGCAGCTCTGCACAAAATAATATCCCAATTAATATCACTTCTGCCAGTCAATCAATATCCTTGAGCAATCGTCCATGCACTGGCTCAAAACCACGCGTCTTCTCACCTCGAACTTGTTAAACTCTTTTCATTTCTTATCTCTTGTTATTACTCACAACACCAACTCTCCTCCATGCATCTCTACACAGCATTAACTCTCTCTCACTCTTCCCGGGACAGAGAAGATGAGGAGGACATAGATATTATATAGATAGAGAGTGTGCAACTTCCTTAAGAAAAGAAGAAGAAGAAGAAGAAGAAGAAAATGTCAATTCCAAAGCCCATTGTACTGATTATCATCTTACTCATATCATGTCAAAGCTTGAACTCCACATCCACACTTGAAATTCTTTTGGAGGTCAAAAAATCTTTTATTCAAGACCCACACAACGTACTACTGCGAGACTGGTCCAAGAACAATCCAAACTTGTGTTCATGGAGAGGCGTTTCTTGTAGTTCTGATGATACAAGACCAGTAGTAGTGGGTCTTGATCTCTCTGATTCTTCACTAGGCGGGTCCATATCACCAGCTCTTGGCCTTTTGCCAAACCTGCTCCACCTCAATCTCTCAACTAATCAGCTCACAGGCCCCATTCCACCTACTCTCTCAAACCTGTCCTCATTGGAATCTTTGCTCCTCTTCTCCAACAAGCTCCAAGGTCCCATTCCACCCCAACTGGGCTCCCTCTCCAATCTGCAAGTCCTCAGAATCGGCGACAATGACCTCACCGGCCCAATCCCGCCTTCTTTCGGAAATCTTCAAAACTTGGTCACTCTCGGTTTGGCCTCGTGCAGCCTCACCGGCCCAATACCGCCCCAGCTCGGAAAACTGGGCCAGCTCCAGAATTTGGTTCTTCAGCAAAACCAACTCGAGGGTCCCATTCCCGCTGAGCTTGCCAACTGCTCCAGCCTCCTCGTCTTCACCGCGGCACTCAACCGTCTCAACGGATCAATCCCATCTGAGTTGGGTGCACTTAACAGTCTCCAGCTGCTCAATTTTGCCAATAACACTCTGACAGGGGAGATTCCAGACAGCCTTGGAGAGATGACTCAGTTGCAGTATCTTAATCTCCTGGGCAATCAGCTTCAGGGCTCCATTCCTAAATCATTGACAAACTTGATTAATCTTCAGAATCTTGACTTGTCCGGTAATCAACTCAGCGGCGATATCCCGGGAGAGTTGGGAAGCATGTGGCAGCTTAATTATCTAGTGCTGTCGAGCAACAACCTCACTGGTGGTATACCAAAAGGCATCTGCTCCAATGCTACTAACTTACAACACTTGATGCTCGCACAAAATCAACTCTCTGGCGAGATACCACTCCAGTTAAAAGACTGCGCTTCGCTTCAGCAACTTGATTTGTCCAACAACACACTCGAGGGATTTATTCCATTGGAGCTCTATGAGTTGCTTCTGTTGACTGATCTGATGCTCAACAACAACACCCTGTCTGGTTCTATTTCTCCATTCATAGCCAACTTAACCAATCTTCAGACTCTGGCTCTTTACCAGAACAAGTTACAGGGCAATCTACCCAAAGAGATTGGGATGCTTGGGAATCTTCAGATTCTTTACGTATACGATAATCAGCTTTCCGGTGAGATCCCTGTAGAGATTGGAAACTGCTCCAGCTTACAAATGGTTGATTTCTTTGGCAACCAATTCACGGGGCGGATACCCGCAACTCTTGGAAGCCTAAACCAGCTGAATTTTCTTCATCTGAGACAGAATGATCTCTCTGGTGATATTCCGGCTAGCCTGGGTAACTGCCGGCAACTTACAATACTTGATTTGGCTGACAATCGATTATCAGGCAGCATTCCCGCCACTTTTGGCCATCTTCTTGCTCTTGAGCAGCTTATGCTCTACAACAATTCTCTTCAAGGTAATATACCCGATGAGCTTAGCATCCTGGCTAACCTCACAAGAATCAATTTTGCGCATAACAAATTGAACGGAAGCATTGCTCCGCTGTGCAGTTCGCATAACTTCCTCTCTTTTGATGTTACAAACAATGAGTTCGGTCTCGAGATTCCGCATCAGATTGGCAATTCACCTGCTCTTGAAAGGTTAAGGCTGGGCAACAACCAATTCTCAGGAAAAATCCCATGGACGCTTGGTTTAATACGAGAAATGTCGCTGTTGGATCTTTCTGGGAATTTACTCACTGGTGAAATTCCAATTCAACTTTCATTATGCAAAAAACTGACTCATCTTGATCTTGATCGAAACCGTCTTTCTGGGCCAGTCCCCTTTTGGATTGGACGTTTTCCTGTATTAGGTGAGCTCAAGCTCTCAGACAATCAGTTAACTGGCTCTCTTCCTCAAGAATTGTTCAATTGTTCGAATCTTCTGATCCTGTCTCTCCATGGCAATCTCCTTAATGGCACCCTTCCTCCTCAAGTTGGCAAACTCCAGTCTCTCAACGTCCTCGATTTAGACGGCAATCAACTTTATGGTCCCATTCCTCCCACCATTGGTCAGTTAAGCAAGCTATACGAACTCCGATTATCAAGAAACAACTTCAGTGGTGAGATACCAGTTGAGATTGGACAGCTTCAGAATTTGCAAAGCATCCTGGATTTCAGCTACAATAATCTGACTGGTCGTATACCGCCTTCCATCGGTACTCTCTCCAAACTCGAAGCACTTGTTCTATCCCACAATGGACTAGCTGGAGAAGTCCCTTCTCAAATTAGTGATATGAGCAGCTTAGGAAGACTGGACCTCTCTTTCAATCGTCTTCAAGGAAAACTCGACAAGCAATATGCACGATGGCCAGCCATTGCGTTTTCTGGGAATTCAAATCTTTGTGGAAGCCCTCTTCAAAATTGTGAAGACAAAAGATCTGCCAAGGGAAAGTCCAACCTTAGCAACTCGACTGTGATGACAATCTCAGCAATATCAACTGCATTTGCAATTATCCTTATGCTAATTGGAGCTGGTCTCTTCTTTAAACACAGGAGAGAAGCATTAGAAAGAGCCAGTGACGTTGATTCTGCTTGCTCCTCAGGTTCTTCCCAAGCAAGGCGACCATTGTTTGATGCCACTACTGCTGCCAAGCGTGAGTTTAGATGGGCAGACATCATGGAAGCCACAAATAATCTGAGTGACGAGTTCATTATTGGATCTGGAGGATCAGGGACCATCTATAGAGCTGAATTATTTTCCGGAGAGACGGTAGCAATTAAGAGAATACCCTGTAAGGATGATACTTTGTTGGATAAAAGTTTTGCCAGAGAAATCAAGACGCTTGGGAGAGTAAGGCATAGGCATCTCGTGAGATTGTTGGGGTATTGTACCAACAAAGGTGCGGGATCAAATTTGTTGATCTATGAGTATATGGAGAATGGAAGTGTATGGGACTGGTTGCATAAGGAACCGACAAATGGAACGAAGAAGAAGACGATCCTAGACTGGGACTCAAGACTGAAGATAGCAGTGGGATTGGCGCAGGGACTAGAGTACCTCCATCACGATTGTGTGCCCAAGATACTTCACCGAGATGTTAAGTCAAGCAACTTGTTGTTAGATGTCAACATGGATGCTCATCTGGGAGACTTTGGACTGGCTAAAACTCTCACAGACAACTTTGATTCCCTAAACACCGACTCAAACTTATGGTTTATGGGTTCCTACGGCTACATTGCTCCAGGTATTAACTTTTCCCTAACCTCTAACACGTAAACAGAAATGCATAAATCGACACAGTTGAATCATATGTCATTATTCTCTTTTTGCAGAGTATGCTTATTCCTTGAAAGCAACTGAGAAAAGCGATGTTTATAGTATGGGTATTGTGCTTATGGAGTTGGTGACTGGGAGAATGCCAACGGACGGAAAGTTTGGTGTGGATATAGACATGGTGAGATGGATAGAGTCACACGTCTCAAGTGCAGCCATTGAGGAGGTGATTGATCCGGTGTTAAAACCTCTATTACCAAATGAAGAAACTGCTATGTCCCAAGTGCTCGAAATAGCACTTCGCTGCACGAAAACTGCACCTGCTGAAAGGCCATCTTCCCGGCAAGCATGCGATCTACTGGTGCATGTGTTCGCCGATAGGTTGATTTACTCTGAAAAAAGGAGTCCTGATTCCTATATGTAGCTGATGCTTCTTCTAACGACTTTTAAAAGTTCGAATGCTCTAATCATATATTCCTAGCTCAGAAGCTGGAGCTTTTCAACACTTTGCTGTGTAGAATTTTTACAAGTGAGAAGGCATAGCTGACCGCAACTGACTAAATTTGTTATGTACAGTGCAAGAAAAATCAGTTCTTGGGCCTTAGTAACTACTCAATGATGTATCATTCCGGGGAATACTTTTGTAGCTATTTCCTTCTCTCCAACTTGTCGTAGAACGGTGTTTATCATGTAGGCCATTGGGTTCCTTTTTGAGTCAAAAACTTTTTAGTTCTTCCAGCATTTTACTTGCCACAACGTCTCGTAATGTATCCTGCATGGTATCCAAATAAATAATAGGGATGAAATCAGTACACCCGTCTAAAATCGCATCCTATCTAGAAAATTCATTTTGGATAAAATGACAATCTTTGCCTTGCAACTTATAATACAAAAGTACTTAAAAATTAAACTACCTAGAAAAATTAAGAATCCAAATATTACATTCACCTATGATGCACGGACACGACACGATACGGACACGGCGACACGGATTTTTGAAAATTACAAGACACGACACGGCCGGGACACCGCCGCACTTTTTTGTATTAATATATATATATATATATACACGATCAAAACCTGTACAGATAACATTCTAAGTCTAAATAAAGGATGAAGCAAAAGCATATTTGAACTCAAAAACAATTAATCACTACTAATAATTCAAATAACTCATGAATCCCAAGCATTAAACATATAAACACAAATACAATCTCAACCAGAGAACAAACAATAAAAAGTGTGTGTTTTATGTTTTTTTTTTTATTATTAAGATATTCAACAATAAAAGTGTTTCAAATTGACCCCTCAATAAATATCAAATATTACAAACGCGTCCCAAATGTGTGGGACACGGCCTCAAGAAGTGTCGGACACGCCCTCAAGAAGTGTCGGACACAGTGTCGAATTTCTTTTTTCTTCTCTTTTATTCAGACACGCCACGTGGCGTTTCTCTTTTATTCAGACACGCCACGTGGCGTGTCCGACACGTGTCGGAGAAGTGTCGGTGTCGTGTCGGAGTGTAGGACACGGCATAATTTTTTTTTTTGAGGTGTCGGTGCATCATAGCATTTCACCATTCATTATTATATTTAAAATTGTTTATTATAATAGCGTAATATTAGTAAAACACAAACTAACAACCAGCGCTCCCCCCCCCCCCCCCCCCCCCCAAAAAAAAAAAAAAAAAAAAAAACTTTGGGTAGAAGAACAGACTTCACTTGAAATTATCATTTGATATGACTTATTTCCGTCTGACTTTTTCTATTTACTAAACCCGTGCAATAGATGTTTTTAGATGTTTTCAAATCTCACAAGATGCATAAATTCTACCTATTAGACACAGCTCATAGAACCTTCTGCTCAAGATTCCAGGATTTCAAAATGATTAACCAATGAGATTAGGAAATCAAATGTATCTCAACTCCAAAAGTGAGGATCAATAGAACATACGAGGACAAAATATATGTTGTGGGTGTAACATAACATTTTTAGCTGAAAATTAATTGCAGCTAGCTAGCTAGCTACACATCTTATTCTCATAAAAACACTTGAGCAAGCTATTAAACAAGTATGGCCTAGTCGCAGGTCCCTTGGGCAGCAAAACCAGATAAAGTGCTACAGCAGTAAAATTGACAACAGAACGCAAACAGGTGTCCATAATCACAACATAAGCTGGGATAAATATGAAGCTCTCAGAAGTGAAACATGCTTCCATCTTTAACAAGCATCTTTAGTCTTCATCATCATCTGCAATCAGAACATCAAAAAAGAAGTAATGGATGGTTCAAATCATGCAAAAAAACGTAAGACATTCCAAAAATAATATTACTAGCAAAGCCACTCTTCCATGATCAAAATGAGTTCATGCTTTCAATTTCTGAATCCAAGTGATTCCATTAGATGCTTGACATTCAAGAGGAGATAGAAAGCGAAAAGATATGATTTAGTGTATAAAAAGTGCACGCTGCTTATTGACCCCTAGTTGCTATGTTCATAACATATTACATAAACCGTCCGCTTAAAAGGACTTCTAGAAATGGCCACATTCCAGAATTGAATGGTGTCATCTAATACGTAGCAGTATCAATGATTTTTCAGAAAATTATATTTCATATAACTAGCAATATTCCCTGCTCTGTTGTTCTTTTTTGTCCATTTTCATGAATCGAGTTCTTATTACCAACACTGCAATCATCCTCCTTCAGATGTATACATAGTGTGTTCAGAAGGATTCTTGGCAATGCAATTATTACCCTTCCCGAGAAAAAAGAGAGAGAATCTTCCATATGCATTAGCATACTACAATGGTTGCTTCACATCTGAAATAGAGCTACACCCAAAATTGGATAGCACCTTCTTACTATAAACCTAGCATACTAAAAACACCAGGAATTTCAGAAAATACTAAGATTACTTGTCTTTTACGTGGTGCACCGAAAGAGCCACATATAAGAGATGGGAACTTTCTAAATAAAAGAGTATACTAATAATGATATACTTTTGCTCCTCAAATGTCTTTCATCCTTTTGATTCAGAATAATCTTGCAGCAGGTTCCCTTATAAAATATTGACTAGTGATTCTCAAATGTCGGAGGTTTTCGCCCTCTATTGCCACACCTCAGGATGCATAATAATAGTCTGTAAAGAGCATAATTATTGATTGTGTTCTCCCAGATGTGGCCATCACTATTATAACAAGCACCCATCTTGTCTGAACATCACTATACTAATAATGATATACTTTGACGAAATTGCATCGAAAATAAAATATTGAGCAATAATAATAATGGTTAAATGAAGAAATAAAAAGTTAACCTAGGCATTTGTAAATTGGGGCTTACCGAAGTAGCGGCGTTCATTGGCCTGTTTGGCCTTGAGGAGTAATTTGTCGAGGTCTTCCTGAGCCTTGGCGTCAAACTTCACCATCTGGTTAGCGAATACAATTCCCAAACCCATACCCAATACGTGCTCCCATGGATCTGCAGCAACCAAAATCGGATCAGATTTGATTTTGAATTATAACTTACAATCAGATTTAATCACTTTACTTACGGCGCATGTAAGGGAGCTTGCGGAGGGCGTTAGAGTACATCTGGGTCCCCACTCCCAGTAGGGCTCCTACCATCGTCGCGCTTACCGGCATCTTTCAACTCACTATCAGATTTTGCCCTTTTCTTCTTTCTTCTCCCTGCACTGCCCTAATTCACTCTCACTTATTTGTAAAAGGCGTTATGCTTTATTTTTTAAGTAAACTTAAAAAAAAAATAAATAAATAAATAAATAAATATGATTTAGATGTTAAAAAGTAGAATTCTATTCGTCAATTCAAAAGCAAACTCTCCACCCTCACATATTTATTTTGCAGTTGTTGTACCAAATTAATTGTTTTCCTAAAGTACCCCTATTTTCATCCATCACCAGAATGATTAAGAGGATAAATTTGACTTTTCAAGGGATATCCACTTTTTTTTCTCTTCACAAAACTTCCACATAAAAAACCAACCTAGAAATCCATATCCCCTAAAATCTCTCAATTTGTAACTACTAATCTTCTCCCACTACATTGAAAATTAATTTAATCAAAAATTACAAATTGTTCTTGCTAAAATAAACAATGCATTAATTTAACATGCAACAAAATTTACACGTGGTCCCCGCGTGTGTAGGCTTTTCTAGTACTTTTGTAAAATAAACCTTGTTCCCTCTATTACAAGATATTCTTTTAGCCCCTTAATATAAAATGAATTCATAATAATGCAAAATAATAAGTAATATATTACAACAAGGACATGGAGTATCTTTCAATATACGTGGTGGTTATGCCAAGAATATTTTTTCTATAAAAGTTATGAATGCAAAGATATAATAAGTAAATGAAACAAACCATAATACATTTATGGTCAAAAAGATAGGCCCCGTCTGAATGTATTTTCACATGTTTGGTTCTCTCAAAATATTTTTCGATGTTTGGTAAATTATTTTGAAAAACGTGCAAAGTATTTGAAATATGGTTTGGATGTAATTTGAGTGTTAGAGTTTTAGGGAGAAAAATAGGTATATAAACATTAAATCAATTCAGGTAAAAGAGTGTAAAAAATAATATGATAATCAGTAATCATTGTTTGATGATTAAGATCAGTTGACTTGGTTGTTTGATGATTGAGATCCAAATATATATATGTGTGTGTGTGTGTGTGTGAGTTTTATATATATAACATAAAAATATAATTAAAAATCTCAATTGATGATCACTGTTCTGGATATACACACTTTTACAATAAAAAACGTGATATTAGAACATAAATATGATATAAAAATATTTAAATTAAAAACTGCAACATAATTTCCAGAATACAAAGTGCACAAATACGTACTACATCGCTCCATAATTTATGAACATGATACATAGTTCATCTAATATATTGAACAACAACATAATTATGGACTACAAACATCACCCGCAATTATTACGACACCCTACATAAATAAATTCAGGACAAAATACATAATGCATTTAAAACACTGAACAAATATCAATACAGAAAAATACATTAAAGTCTACCAGGGTCTATAATTCTCATATTTTTGTAACTGTAAATTATATATTTACCATAATTGTTAGTGGTAATGTGGTATCCACTTATAAATTAAGTATTTAGAACACGGCCTAGGAATTAATTAATTACCCAAGTAAATTAGTGGCTTAATATTTAAGTAATGATATTTATCATACTTTAATTGTTCAAACTTATATGAGAGAAAAATAAAGTAAATTGAAATCTCTACTATTAGCAAAAGTTAGTGAATTACACAACTTGGGGGCTTAATTTTACGATCAACTTCTCGTAAGAATTATTTTGATTTGGGGTTTCTACAACCAACTATCCGTAATATATAGAACAGTAGAAGTTTATAATTATTTTGCTTTGTACTTTTATCTTTACCTATTTTTACAAAAAAAATAATGTTTAAAGAGTCTATAAGTACCTTAATTATGTAAATATGAAAAAACATAGTAAACGAGTAAATTTTATGCATAAAAAGTGTTAACTTATTTTGGTTGTTGTATTATTAGTAAACATACGTTAAAAGATCAAGAATACATGCGCATGAGTTATTTTTTCAAAGTTACAATGAAATAATTTTCTGTATTATTTTTACAAAGAGAAATTTACAAAATGGCATAATAAATAAATAAACCTACTACTATATGACTTGGATCAGTGTAAATAAATTAATCAATAATTTTCAAACTCTCTTCGTTAACGAATCCTGAAAATTTATAAAAGGTATAAAAGGCCGTAATTCTCTCTCTTAGTTATAGTAGGTTACTCTAAATTGTATCTACAATCAGGCTGTAAGATTGTAAGATAAGCACGACCGCATTAATTAATGAATTATATATACTAGAATTTCGTGGCATGCGGGACCGTGTGCAAGATTGTTTTTGGACTTAAAGGGACACTTATAATACTTTGGAGGTTATTTTGAGATTTTGCAAATATCGAGGGACTAATATGCAATTTGTTTGGACTGAAAGGGACACTTGTAGTACTTTGGAGGTTATTTTGAGATTTGCAAATATCGAGGGACTAAAATGCGATTTACTATGTTGGTTATTACATGAGATGTTTTGAGGTTATTTTGAATTTTTTTGAATATTGAGGGACTAAAATGCGATTTCCTATGTTGGTCCATGGGATCAAAGTTTTTCCTTTTATATAGTATATAGATGGAAGATGATTTTGACGAGGAGAGAGAGAGAGTTTAGACTGGTGTGAGAGTTGCCCATAGTCTTTTGCACTCAGGGAGTAGTACTAAGACGTTCACAAAAAAACTACGTTGAGTTTACAGGCATTTCAATCATTTATTGTAAATATGTGTTCTAGTATTCAGTTGTCTAGAAATCTCCTAGATATACATTTAATGTTGGATAAATAGATTTATCAAAATGATCATCGGCAAAAGAATTTTTTTTAATTAATTTTAAATTGAAGAAACGCAAGTGAAGTTAGGTAAAAATCCCTTTACACAGTTGTAGGTATATAGTACAATCGTCGATTGTAACTTTTTTATGCATAAGTTAATTTCATATTATGCAAAGTTTGTTTAGATTTATTTGAAAAACATAAACTAAAGTATAAAAATTACTACTTATGAATTTATGACAATACTTTCAAAGTTGACCGTCTCTTTACTCTTTAGAAAAAGAATATACATTTCATTGCTTATCTTCATTTGGGTGGAAACATAGAGAAACAATATAATATTTGTGGTGTAGCTATAGTTTCGAAATTTCAACCATGTTTCGTTTCCATTAGTTTATAAAAAGAAAAAATTTCGGTCATTTTGTACGAAACGGCACGAAATTTGATTATAACTCGTTAGTCTGATAAGTACGAATGTTGCTGCATGTATAATGACATGTCCCCAAGTAGAAGTTAAGAGCTTAGACTTCATAAGTAATGGTCTTGCAATTCATTGGAGACGTTTAATAAATGATTTAGCTAAACCATTTTGTGTGTGAACATGAGCTAAAGGATGTTCAATGTCTATTCAAATTTACATGCAATAATCATTAAAAGCTTGCGATGAAAATTCGCCAGCATAATTAAGACGAATTTTCTTGATTGTATAGTCAGGGAATTGTGCTCTCAAGCAAATCATTTGTGCAAGTAGTCTTGCAAATACAAGATTTGGTATAAACAATAACACACATGTGACCATCTAATTGATGCATCAATCAAAACCATAAAATATCTAAATGGTCCACATGGTAGATGAATTGGTCCATATATATTACTTTGAATACGTTCAAGAAATTTAAGGGATCTCATACTCAATTTTGGTTGGTGATGGCCTTGTAATTAGTTTGCCTTATGAGCAAGTAACACATGAAAATTAATCAGATGGAAAAATCTTCTGGTTTTTCAATAGATGGCCAATTGAGTTTACAACTATTCTTCGTATCACTATTGATCCGGGATGGCCTAACTAGTCATGCCGAATTTGAAAATCACCAGTAAACTTTTGGTTTAGTGTATTATAAGCTTCAATCACTTTCATCTTAGTGTAGTATAGCCTAAATGTCCATATTGACCTTTTTCAACTACACATTTTCTCCCGAAAATAATAAAAGTAATACAAAGATCCTCATCATTTCCTTCATTCATTTTCTCAATATGATATCCATTCAAATGTATATCTTTAAAACTCAATAAATTCCTTTGAAACTTTTGAGAAAATAATGCATTTTCACTTGTCAATTTTGTCCTCTTGGTAGTACTATATTCGCTCTTCCGAAGTCATCAATTATCTTAGTACTACCAGATATTATATTGAAATTTGTCTAAATCATTGTCAATTGGAAGAAATATTTTCTATTACTAAATATGGAGTGAGTTGTAGTGCCTCCTCTCAGATAGGAATCTCAACCACTGTTTGAGGATGTTGCCATATAAATATTTTTGTTTCTCTTTATAAAACAAAATAAAGTGAGTTTATACAATAGAAGATTATTGATTATCAAGTGTTATATTTATTTGACACTGAATATCAAGTTAACAAGAAGTATTAAGTTATTATTGGTATATTTCATATAATCAATCTCACATTTATGGCGGTAAAGATAGTTGGCAACATCGAGATGTGTCATGTCAAAGTGGTCATGGTCATTTGCATCTTGTATGTAATTTATTTGAGTATTTATGCCTCTTTATTTTGATATTAATAGAGGTAAACAAGATGTTTCGATATACGACAAATACATGACCAATGACCTTTCACTACATTGGTGATATTATTCGCTCTTTTATGATGGTTATGTTCACCTTTAAAATTTACATGACGGCCTCTAACACGTTCATATCCACGTCCATGACCACATCAATTTTAAGAATTGTGGCTAAAATTATTAAATAATGGCATTCTCTTTAGGGAATGCAGTAGAACCATTGGGCGTGCTTCATTATTTTATTCTGCCCCAAGAAGGCATGAAATCAGTTGAGAATATTTCTTAAAATCTTCTTTCACGAATGTTATTGTAGGAGCACATTCGTGGTATGAAAAATGGAGTATGTTTTCTCCATATAATTTAAATTATTAACTAATTTCAAATATTGCAACGGGATTTAAAATCTAGACGTCGGAGGTTTATCCAATTATATCGAGCTTTTGGGAGAGTGACAATCTTATGGCGGCCATATATCTCTCCAAAACTATTCCAGAGATCTGCAGGATCTCCGAATTTGAGGTAAAACCATCAACATAATCCTTCTTTCGATAGGCACAAGGCAAGGAGCAACCACTCGTGGTGATCCCCTATCCCGACATGTCATTTCTTTTGATTGTTGGAACGGGACATAAGGATAATCCGCTCGAGGAAAAGCAGAAGGAGGGGCTGCAAGCCACTAGAGCACCACGAGTTGAGTTTCCCATCTTAAGAAGAGAAGAATTAGCAGTAATACGGGGGAGGCATAGTCTACTATGTAGTAGACCGTGTCAATATAGTAAGATGATAAAGAGGAGCAGAGCCTACCATGTAATATATTAATAGTAATATACCAACGAGGAGGCAGAACCTACCATATAAATGATTAATAATAATATAACACAGAGGAGACAGAGCCTTTCATGTAATATATTAATAGTAATATAATGGCGAGGAGGCAAAGCATACCATATAAATAATTAATAATAATATAACATGAAGGAGGAACAACCTTCCATATAAATAATCAATATTAATGTAATAGGGAGGAGGTTGAACCTTCCACATAATTAATCAGCTATATTAGAAAGACTGTGATATTGTAAATGGAGGCAAAGCCTTAATAAAAAGTCCCGACAAAATAAAAATTATGTCCCTTAATCTTTTCTCCATATTTAAAGAGGGATTTGTTATAGACAAGAGCTCCTCATGCTATGACGTATTATGAAGCTATAGAAATTTTAAAAGATAACCACAACAAAAAGATATGATATTTAGTTAATACAGAGTCTTGTTATTTTATTTGTTAAGTGTATTGCAAATGAATGGTAAAACCCTTATTTATAGAAAGGAATGATCTAATTTATAGGATAGCAATTTACGCAGCGGACTATAACTATTTTTTCTAAAGTTTTTAAACTTATATACTACACCTATTAAAAACACAGAGATTTAACAAATAATTAAGCCTTTTTAGCCCAAAAGTTATTTATTTATCATTTTTATTTCTAGTTTAATAGATATATTATCATTGTTATGGTATAATGACACATTGTTTCTTGCAAGTTTTTTTTTTTTTTTTTTTTTTTTAGTTTTATTATAGCAAGTCTTCTAATACGCATTAATTTTGCAACTTTTAAAATATCGTATTCTAATGTGATAACATAGGATAGTGTGCCATCATAAGGTGCTGTTAAAGGTGCTAGCCGTGAAGCCAAGTTTTCATAGCGGAGCATTATCCTAACAAATTTTGGTATTCAATTCTCCTAAAATATATATATATATATATATATATATATATATATATATATATATATATATTTCTTGAAAGTTGTTGGAAATAAAATATTTGTGTCAATAACACAATAGGTATGAATTACTCACATATTTTTCTTTCCACATTGTCTAAGTTGCACAAAAGATATTCTAGTGACTTCCGAGTACATTCTAAATATTATGAAATTATTTCATAATTATAAGAAATGAAATGTAAATTGAAATAAAAAAAAAATAGCCAATCCAACAAAGAATGATTATAAATTTGATTTATATTGTCCAGATTTAAAAATAAAAGACAAAATTCGAATGTAGAAACCATTTAATAAAGATTTCTAATAAGAATCAGATATCTTTCAATATACTTGTTAGTTATGGTAAAACAAAAATAAAATCGAAAGGGAAATAAGGATTAAGAAATATAGACTAGTAAACAATACAAACCTTAATATATTCATTTTTGGAGGAGTAAGCCCAATTGTTGAGACAATGAAAGGCGTGCGTTCTTTCTTCGTACACCTCAAATCAGGAGAAGGAGACATAGGCTAGTGAAAGGGAAAGCTTGAGAAGCAAGCCCCCACGAGTTTTTAAAAACATTGATCATAACTTATCCAATTATTTTTCACAAACAATATGGACAAATTTATACATCACAACTATATAATATTTTCGTGTCTTTTTTTCGTTGAAACAAACTAAAAAAGTATCTGATCAGAAATATTTTCATGTGATCGCGTTAAAAAGATTTGACAAAACTCCCAAATGACTTTTATTTAATACATTGAATAACATCAGCACAACTCAATCTATATTGGATAGGTATATCTGGTAAATAAGATGTGTATGCACCTGCATAAATTAAAACGTGAGAATTGAACCAAGCAAAGATCACAAGCCTTAATAATGAAGAAATAATCTCATGCACTCTGCGCTTCTAAGAAAGCATTGAAGTCATCCCTGGCTTTGAGGAGGCGAGGAGTAATTGGTGACGCCGGGCACAATGTAGGCGACGAGGTAGAAAACCGAACATGGCGAGAAGAACTGGAGGAATCGTGGGATTTCCTTGGTTGTGCAATAGTGGTAGTAGTATTAGTTGCAGTGCCAGTATTTTTGAGAACCCCCTTCCGATGCTGATGATCCGCCTTGTTGTTATTGTTATTATTATCAAAGACAAAAGCCGTGGTGACTGGGGACTCTGTGTCGTTGACATTACTACATCGTATCATCTCCACTGGCAGATCAAAGAACAGATTGGAACTAGTACTACTGTCTCCGAACTGCTCTTCGTAATTGATGACAGCGGATGATCTCCATGATCCGCATTCAAATTTCTCTAGGGAAACCCTCTGCGACACCACTATGTCTGCATATGTTCCACTTTGCGGCTCCATCTCTTTTGTGGCTCTCACTGCTTTCGCTTTGCCGCCACCAAAGCCTGGAAGGAACAAGCACAAAGCTCCACATTTGAACTTGTCCTCGTATGATGCTTCAACCTCGACCACCTTTTGACTTCCTTTGATCTTGTCCTCTTCTTCTTTTACGCAGTGATCGATATCTTTGCTGTCTGATCTGCAGCTTTTAGGTGATTTAGAGGTACTACTTGCACAACTGGACCATAGATCAAAATCGACTGATGGCTGGCATGCCCTTCCTTCTCCGCATGACTTGCTCCGCTGTATGTGGCTCTCACGAAGCCGCTCCAGATTATTGAGAGCCACGGAGTGTTGCCGAGCCAATGGGGACAATCGTCGTCCCTGATGATCATTTTTAGATTTCTTCTTCTGCTGCTTGGGTGAAGAAGACGCTGAGTTTGGGAGGCTGAAGCTCAAGAAAGATCTAGTACTCTTTGCACCTGGTGGAACAGGCAAATTGTGCTCCATATTTAATCGTCTAGTAGGTTCTTTTAGAGAGATGGGATCCACGGAAATCTGCTTCTCACCAACTGCCACTTCCACCGTGAAAGTTTCTTCCCCAAAGTAGTAACTCACGTCTGCGGGTGATGGACTCATCTCTATGATTTAATTCTGCGTGTAGTAGGAGAAGTAGTAGTAGTAGTAGGACGACCTACTGGGCTACTACTACTTATATTGTATGGAGGCAAGAGACCTAGGAGACATGTATCGCACGTCTACAAAAAACAGCTTCGAAGTGCATGTCACGTTCTTTCCTAGTCAATAATACCTATCCATGTCATCCTTAACTTTCTGGTTACATGTACATAAGATTTTCATTTTAATTTAATCAACATTGACTTTGATTAGTTATTTAGTATTAAACTACTCATATGAAAACTACAAGTCGTGCCTTTATATCATAAGCACCTTATGAGAAAGAAATGAAATGGTCTTTCTGTTCCTGATGAGCGTGCAAGTCTTACTTATTAAATGCACAGGTTATTCTCTCATCAAACCAAATAACTTAAAACAAAGGGAGACATAAACTACGCGGACCTGATCTTTGCTTTGATTTAAAATATGAGTCATAAAGCATAGAGCTGATCTATTTGGTTGCCTCCTCTCTGAGACGAATTTCTTCAACTCGCAGTCATACATATTATTGAGACCACGTACGGAAACCTCTAGATCATTGGGAACATGTAAAATTCTCACAAATGGAGGAACTTTAATTCGGTTAGGCTGATAAAGGATATATAAGCAAAATTAGACCTCATAAGTTAGCTGTCGACCAACAGAATGATCAAATTAGAAAGTTCCCTTTTTTTAAGGGTTAGTTCATAATCGTAATTACCCAAAGCCCTGATGCTCATTAGTCATTACACACTTTAATATCAAAAGGAAAGACGATAATATTGCAAGGTAACAGCTCACAGGAACATCAATCATCCGAAATAATCCGTAAATTCAAATATTAACCTCAGCACACCAACAGATGAAGTTACCAACAAACAATGTCCAAACATAGTAAATATAAAACTGATCCAAGAATTATAATATCATCGACCTGCCATCAGAAACAATCTGTGACTGATACAACCTTACTAATTTACTAACTCAAATGAAAATCTTTAAGACATGGCCACAACTATTTACTGGAGAGAGTTATAAAACAGAATCAGCACAACTGAGATGCCAATAATGACTGGGAATGCCGTAACCAAGTAGAGCGCTCCATATCCCTGCGACCAGAATGTGGTCATCAGTTTGGATGTCAAGAAGGGATCAGAACAGCTGCGTAAAATCACTGCAACATTCAATAGCATACTTTTCTTTGCAATATTATTAAGTACAATTAAGTCATAGGTAAAGGCAGGCAAGCAAGGATGACAGATGTAGATCTTTAGGGAAATTTGTCCACCAAAGTAGGTGTTTGTAGCATTGGCCATTGGCATACGAGAACATGAAATTCTAGCTTGATTATCATGTAAAGGAAGAGTAGAAGTTTGCAAGGCAGCAGCATCCTTGCTACAGAACAATGATGTCTTATTATCTATAGGAAGAAAAAACCAACCACGGCAGGTGGAACTTCCATATCGTCGGTCTCAGCATCTTCAATCTCAGCAGCTGAATCCCAATCAATATTAAGCCTCTTGGCAGCCTCTTGTATATCAACACCCGTATCTGTGAATCTCGCATATAAAGATTTTCCTGGTGGTTTCTTCTTTGGTGCTTCGACCTACCAAAAAGTCGCAGAATATTTTATTTTTAATATTATCAAGTGCATTGCTAGGTTTCATTCTACTGAGCCTTAATATTGTATTTAGAAGATAAATTTAGAATTATGGCCTCACAATAAAATAGAACAATAATAATAATAAGTAACTTAAAGAAAAAATTAAAGGTTTTTGGCGCCATTTGTCACTATACCATTTGAAGTAAAGTGCAATTTGGACCTTCTATATGGCATGACGTTAGTTTAGAACTTCTAGTTATATAACATGGATGTTATAAATACCCCCTCATTCAGAAGAAGTAGTTCTCTAGTTGACAGTTTGGAACTTTGGATATTCTACTCTCAACCTGAGCTCTCCAAATCTGGTGGTAGCTTGATTGCCGGATGGGCCGAGCCAAGAAAACCCCATACTCCATGAATTCCGGCCCTCAAAATTGACATTATACTTAGTTATTATACTTGAATGAATTTTTGTAAAAGAACCCTCGTACCAGACTATGATTAAAAATAGAGATAACATGCATGCTGCGTGAAACGAAGGCTGAGAAGTAAGCAGCTATTGGCTCGTCTTTGAAGGGAGAAAGAGCAGAAAGGAAGGCCAAAAATCTAGAACTTTGTTTCGTTACATGGTTTCTCTAACCACATGATGAAAAATGAACACCGGATGCAGGCTGCTCTAACTTCTTTTTGGCAATTACAGCTTTCTTTCCTCAGTAGACAGATTCCTCCAGAGAGGATGGACTATGCTTACTGAAACAACTGTAATGGTTATCTTATTGAAACATAGGGAGAAAAATTACTAGTTTCTTCTCCATCCAAGTCCTAAAGTGAGAAAAAAGGTTTAAATTGAACTAAAGATATCTAAATTCAAAAATTAAACTTGACTACACATCTGAAACAAACTTGACAGGAGAAACTTATTTAGAGGAAAGCATGAACAATTGTTAATCAGACGTCAAACTTTATATTGTCATTCAAATGAAAAGTCAGCCTCATGTTACATGAGTTTACGTAGCAGATAGTTCATCAATACATGCATCGTATAAGTATCAGCATATACCAGACACACTTTACTGTGCCCCATATTAGGAAGCTCTTTCTCCCATTTCATGTCTTTGGGCTCTATCTAAAATCCAACTTAGATAAATACCATAACCTTTTTGTAAGGTACAGAGTCATGAAGGGCTAATTTTTTAAAAAGAATCTCATGTCAGTTACAACAAGCTACAGATTCAGTAGGTGTAAAGTATTGAACATTACTAAGACAGACCGGCTTGAGATGAAAGTAGCAAGAACCAAGCCTTTGAACCAAAGAATATAGAAAGTTACCTCTAGATTAGGCCATTGAGCCATTTCTTCAGCCAGCATTCGCAGAGCCAGACGATCTTGTGGAATTTTTCCTTCGTTTACCTAATTAGATATAGTTAATGATCCAACATGAAACATCACATAGCATATCATGAGAGTGTAAAAAAGAAGTGAGTAGTACTACTTGTACTAAAACATCGGCAAGCTCGTCCCTGGTAGGAGCATTTTCATCATCAATGCCGAGAAGACGCCTGCGCTCAACATCTCTGGGGTCTTCAATCATTACAGTCAATTTCACCTGCAAATTAACAAATAAGTATTGATAGACAGATATTGAGGTGAGGAGTAGCAGCCAACCTCGTTGAAGAGCATGTCCCTGTTCTTCTTGAGACGCTCCAAAATCTAAACAGAGAAGAAGTTGTTCATCATTGTTAAAAAGAGTAAAGGAGCAGAGTAACAAGAAGTTAGTTGGCAATTGAAGCGAAGATAACTGTTTTAATTTGTGAAACATGTTCAAGGGCCTCCTCCTCCTCCTCCTCCTCGGTGGTATCAGTTTCTTGGCTGCTGGGTACAGGGGAAGAAGTGGAAGCAGCGAATGACCTCTCTTTTTTATTATTATTAACGAACACCAGCACTGAACTACTAGTAACAGTACGATTTATGCTGCTGCTCTTACTATTATTATTATTATTATTATTATTATTATTCAATGCCAATGGAAGGAGATTAAGATTATAAATAGAAATAGGGTGTGATGGGATGATGCGGTGGTACAAAAATGATCCCACCGCCACCTGCGCCAACACACCGGAACCCCTCATTTTCCAACGGATAAGAAGAAGAATAAGAAGAAGAAAGATCCTTTATAAGTTAGTTAATCATCATAATACATTTTTTTGGATGGTCGGTCTCCCGTTCGTGGCTATTAAGATTGCGGGTGTTACAAGGGGTAATTTACATTTTTGACCCTCCCTCATCTTTTAACCTTTATAATTAAACATAATTAATTGTTCACCCGTTTGCCATTAACTTACACAAAACCATTCACCATACTCAAAGTTAATTTACATACTAACAATGTTATCAACTAATAACATAAATATGTGCAACTACCACGTTTTACAATAGATTATACGTAACTCTTGGAAAATTATACACGCGTGTGCCTCGGTTGCTAATATATATATATATATATATATATATATATATATATATATATAATAATAACGGCGAAAGATTTCCGGCATTCATCTTTCCTTTGTTCCTATTTTGCCCCTTTGAATTATTATTTTACCTGATTTTCTCAAAAATATTAGAAACTGAGATCTGATTCATTGAATACAAATTTGCTGCTCTGTTTTAATGCTCACTGGATTGCTATGCGCAAGATGTAGTGCAATTTTATTTGGTAATAATTAATACCAATTTTATATGTGTCCTTATTGTCATGCGTTGGGGTGGGTGTGCAGATTATATATGTGCCTTTAAGTGTGTTATTTTGAACCACTTGTGGAAGACTTTATTAGTGAAAATAGGTATATGAAAAAGGTTTAACCATATTGCCATAATAGATGATTTCTTATTAACAGATCAAGATGATTCCAATTTATATAATTAGTCTAGAATTTATATATCTGTGGCCAAATATTATCTATTTTATAGTAGTTGATTTTTATAGAAAAATTATTTAGCTATACCTTTATAGTTTTATAGTTAAAACCTTGTGCATTAATGCATATTTTGGTATCGCACGTCCGTAACACGTGTCATTTTCCTAGTATATATATAACGAGTAATGGGGAGCGACTTGCGACCGACATGGAAAGAATAAGAGGCCCACCTTGAAAGCAAAGATTGGACTCTTTAAAAAATATTAACTTTAAGGCTTGGGCCATTTATGACCAAGGGCTATTACATCGCGCTATGGCCTCTGGGCTAGCTCGTGTTGGGCTTTGACTGGTCCACGTTGGGCTTGAGCATAGTCCTTTCTAGGCCTGGGTCCAGACTGGGCTCATAATTTAGCCCACGAGATCTATCAGGCTGGTCAACCTAACCTTTATGAGATGGGTTGGGCCTTGGCCGTGCAATTTCGTAATGAGCCTGGCTGGGGTTCTATTGGTTTAACCCAATTTAGTCACCTTATTCAGTTTTCTTGTTCACAACTTAGTTTATTTGGGCTACTTTATAACTGCTTCGCAATAAAATAATTATCGTAATACTCAAAAGTTTCAATATGATATTTTTTTGCAAATAAGGTATTTCATGCTTGGTAAAACACAGAAACCAATTGTAACGTAGTTTTGCTCCTCTTATCCTCTTGACTTTCCATTACCACATATTGAATATATTGACATCAATATTAAATATAAATACTACATACTGCAATACATGAAGAAGAGTATGAGTAAAATTAGGACTTGTGTCAATGGACAAATACATTGTAAGTAAAAATGTTAAAGTTATTTTTCCTTATTGAGTACTTTTTTATAAGGGTTTTAGTATTGAGAAAGAAGTCATTGGGCTCGAGCCCAAAGAAAAAGTCCACTCTTGGCCTCAACGATGTGCTATGTATCTAACGTCTCTTTTCTATCGGATCTCTCACACGTCATTGCAGCACTTATTAACCTCACTCATCTTAGAACTTTCCCGATCGGCTATCATGGCACAAGAGTTAATAAAACCTCCACATGTTTTGCACAACAGAATGAAAATGAAATTTCCAATGCAATTTATTGTGTTATCTCTTTTTATTGATGCTTTAAGTTTTGTAATGAGTTATGCACTTGCGGAGAAACCAAGCATGTTAGCAATTACCTCTAACTTGCCGTCCGAGGCGGCTGGCATGAGAGTAAGTAATGATGAAAGGCAATGGCAAAGGGGATAATGTAGGAAATATTGCAAAATATATATTAAAGGGATAATAATTAATTAAATGGTTTCAGTTTAAAGCCAACCAGCCTATTAGTTTCAGTCTGATAACTTAGTCAGTGGAGAAAGGTCCAATTCACAAACTGTGAAAAGCGTTTGGCGTATTAGACGCCGATGCGTGATAAGCTTGTGCCCAATGAATATAGTATAATGAGAAAGTCCAAAGAAAAAATAGTTTATCTTCGCGAACTTGTGACCTCCCAGCGTTTACGAGACTGCACATGCATATGTGTTGTACAATGTTGTCACTTGGTCTGTAATGGGTAAATTTCATACACCTCTTTACCTCTTCTCTAATTTTAATTTTCTCATTCACCTTCCTCCAAAAAGTTTCATTGCCAGTCTACCATTAATTTGAAGGGCAATTTAGTATATGTATTTATTAAATGTTATTTATTGAACAAATAATGTATATTAGCTCTATTTAGAACAAAAAGAATTAAAATAACTTATGTTGAGTGAGAGTTCATTTCCTTGAAACTTTGTTAAGTTGATTACGATATTTATTATTTGCGGGCTTAATAATTATGTGAATTTTTATTAAAATTAAATAATAAATTTGTAGCTTAAATCTTTTTATTGTTATATTATACTACAATTTTTGAATATTATGATAAGATTATAATCATAATAAATGTGATTTCTTCAAAAACTTCAATATTTTTTAATTTAAAAAAAAATATCTAATCTAACTTAAAATATTTAATCTAAAGTTTTAATTGTGCATGTACATGTTATATATTTTTCTACCAAAGGTGTTGGTAAACACGAGCAAAATATATAATTCTACAATAAATTTCAAGATTATGATTTTTCTCTTAGGGTGAGTTTAAAAAACAAATTTATTTTATATTTCTATCATAATATTGTTAGTTATTTAATATATTTTTGTACAAAATGAGTCAATGTTCAATATGAATTTATCTTTGAAACTAAAAGAAATGTGAATGGAGACAGACAAAACCTCAAGCGAGGTGAATGTAATTTACCTGTCTGTAATTTATATGCTATAGACAAGAGGGTAAACACGAGGAAGGATTTGCAGTATGCGTACAATGTAAAATAACAAATTGATTTTTGAGTGTTGTAATACTAAGTAATAGTAATTGTTCACTAGTGTTACGTTTATTAATCGCATTACTTTAGTGCTACAAAAAAAGAAGCAAATTAATTATCTCTGACATTTTGTGTTTGGTGTAAACAAGCTTTTGTTAAAAGTTAAAACATTAGGAAGTCAATGCATTTATCTGGACTCCCCGAAAGGCTATAGATATTTTTGTGTTTTAGATAATCGAAAGGCTATAGATTATGATATATGAATAATGAAATAGATGAAAAGAAATGAAGTATGAATGACAAACATATAACTATACGAGGATAAGAAAACAAGATGGGGTGTCACTATAGTACAGTAGTCACATGGCTTGTCTCCACCTGCATGTGCATAGAATCTTTAACCGTTTGGATAGGATTAGGTAAAGGTAGTTACTCAGTCTTAATTCAAACCGACCAAAATAGACCCGATGGTTTTCCTACACACGCGCTCCCCAGACAAACGAGCATATGCTTCTATCTTGAATTTCAAACATAGTATGCGTGATATAATAATGTATTAAGGACGAGAGGAATGTGCGTATTTATTGGTAAGATATTTTATTTGTAAGTCATAAATTATCAAGTCAAGCCGTCTTTAATGCGTGAGTTTGTATGTGTGTGTTTGATTTTTTTCCTTAAGATAATTTGAGTGGAAAAGATTTTTATATTACTATGAGCCTGAAATTACTATATGTTTATATACATACACATATATATATATATATATATATATATATATTCCCTCATTTTATTTGGGGAATAACATATGTGAGTTGTGTGCATGATTCGCAAATTAAAAATTGTATACATGCAATATGTTCACTCTATTATTATCTAATTTCAGACATTTAAATGTTGAGATTTGTCCCTTCACCTGTCACCACGTTTAATTTCTTTGGCATGTTAACTTTAGTGGTTGGATTTCAAAATATGTTGGCTCTCATGTGAACTAGGTTTGAGATGAAAAGACAAAGGATACCACAAATAGTGAGGTGATTGAAAAAGATGTTCCTTTCTTATCCCTTATTAGCAAAAACTCCACCATAAAATTTAGAACTCAGCAACAAAAACACCCTACTACACTTGTTTAATTCACATGTACGGAGACTGATGACATGATATGATTTTCGTTGTATTTACTTGGTGCATAAAGAATTAATGTTGTTCAATTTGAATTTCATATTCTTGTTATTATTTCTTTTTTGAAAAGAAATATATTTTCTTAATCTGCAAATAGTAAGAAAGTATTGATTACTTTTGTTGTGTTCATGAATAGTTCCAAAAGAGAATTCAAAAAGTTATAAAAAGCTTATAATATTTATTTGAATAGAATTATGTTTCATTTATAACTTTATTGATGAGGATCGCTGGTACAACCAGCTAAAAGTATAATATCCATGTATTTTTGCTAATTTCAAATTTCATAACGGGGTTACTGCCAATTAGAAATAACATGAGGATAGCTTTTGCAATTACCTCCACAAATCGTACTACAAAACAATAAAATTGAGAAGAGATTTTTGTCGGCAGAAGCTATGTTGCGGTTGATGGTTTGGTATTATATTGCAACACGAAACGATAAACGGTCGTGTGGGCCACAGACAGTTACCGACTCAGGGCGCGTGTTTCCCAACTTTGCCCAACAACAAAAGCAAATCCTCGTGTCGAGACTGTTTACATTGCTAGCTAAAGATATGGTCCCTTTTCTTTTCGGAATTCGAAAGTCCACACCTAATTTATATTTTAAGTAAACAAAAAAGCTCCATATCTGAACTTTCTAGCTGAACTATACCTGGCGATATATGTTAGTATATTTGTTAGAATTGAAGTCTTTTTTACTTCGAATTTTCTTATGTTGAAGTAGATGATACTTCCAATTTTCTCATGTTGAAGCAGATGAGCTTATAACTGTGTTGTAATTATGGATCAAAGTTTCTTTTTATTTTCCACGATACCAAAACGTTTCATTTTTAATTTTATGGAAAAGAAGCACACAATTTTTTCTACTTCTATTACAATAACATTTTTTACGAATTTTTTAAAACATATCGAAAAGATCTCGAAACATTGTTAAAAAATTTAGTATTTAGCAAACCGAAACATACATTTGAAACGAAACTTTGATCTATGGTTGCGATTCAAGTTAAGAAAAAAGGTTCAGCTCCACATCCGGACATTCTGTCATAGCGAAGAACCTGATTTTGAATAAATTTTCTTGAGCAAGTCTCATCATTCACGGAAATTGAAATCAAGAAGTATTTAGATTGTAAATTAAGCAAATTGTTATTATGACTTAAAGAAGAGAATAACATGATGAGGAAAATGGTAACGTTTTCAAAATAATCATGGTGTTTATTAATAAACCAAAGTATGTCTCTTGAACTTGCACGTGAAAAGATTAAAAAATTTATTCACCAATTTTTTAATAGTTTCTTCTAGATTTATATTTTTGGATCTTCTGAGCGTTTTTATTAAATATTAATGATAATTTAATACTTTTGAGTTAATCATTCAAATTCAGTGTTATTAAAGGCGTTGAGCGTAAGTTTTAGGCGTTTTCGGACTTAGAAGCACGGGCAGAATCCTCCCAAATTATGATTTTTATTTTTTGTTGAATACATCAATAGTTAAAATTAAAATTAAAAGGACTAAAACAACGAGTTAATAATCCCTCAATATAATCCAAATATTATAATGTTTATAAAAATCTGAAAGTAATATATTAAACAAAAAAACACAAGGCCACAAAAATATGATGATAAGTTTAAATATTATTGTTTGAAACTATTAAAAAAAAGGCGGAATGCAATATTTGCCCCCTAAGTTAGGCCATTTTTCACTTTTGCCATGTAACTCTTAGGGCCGTGCTTTTGCCTTGTAGGTTTCGGTTTTTGCTGCAAAATATGTCCAATCAGGCTCGAAACGGGCTTTTTTTCCTACGTGGACGCCAATCTATTAAGTTGCTTGTCCAGGTGTAAAAACGTTTTGCCACATGGATTTTTAATAAAAAAAACTTTTTTACCAAAAGTTACAGGGCATTGTTGCAATTTCTCTTAAACGTGTAAATAAATTCAGAAAATTATAGATGAATTATACCGATCACCCATCATATCTAAGAAATTACACAAACCACCCCTCTAAGTAACCCAAAAAATAAAACATTTTTACAAAAATAAAATCATCAAAAAAATGAAAATTGGTCCTGTATCTCCGGTGCATCGGACTTCAGTTTAATCCTATTCTTCTTCACTTTTTGACCAGACCCATCTACCGCAACTTCATCACCCACCACAAAATTATGTTGCTTTGTATACAAAAACAAGATCTTGAACTTTATCCTCATAGCTAACATAGCGCGGCCTTCCGGCGCAGATGGTCTATTGTGTGAGGGAGCTGCGGAATGTGGGTGGAGCCGTACGTGGGCTGGTGAGGAAGATGATTAGTAATTTGTTTTCATTTTACTTTTCAATTAAACAAACTTTAGGTTTTAAGAAACTTCATTTTACAGAAATATTTCACAAGTAAGTTTGCTATTTTCAAAATTATAATAAACTATATGCTCTTGCAAAAATATAAAAAATGTAGGTTGGTTTTTTGGTTTTACTGTTAGTTTTTTTGGTGCAAATATATTACTTAGTCTTAAAAATTAAAGTAATATTTATATAATTTACAAAGAAGTTATAAGTTTTAAGAATTAGTACTAAAAGTTTGAATAATTCTCCTTTGAAATTTAATTTATGAATTTTTATATGTAAGATTCAATTAACGTCAAATTCCATTAATGTTCTTTCTTAGGATTTATTAACATAAATTACTTAGAGGGGTGGTTTGTGTAACTTCTTAAACATGAGGGCGGTTTGTATAATTTATCCATAATTTTCTGAATTCATTTAAATTGTTAAGCAAAATTGCAAAAATGCCCTGTAACTTTTGGGTAAAAACGTTTTTTTTTTTTTGGGAGTAAAATCCACATGGCAAAATGTTTTTACACCTTGGCAAACAATATAACAACTTGGCGTCCACGTAGGAAAAAAGCCCGTTTTGAGCCCAATTGGACATATTTTGCAACGGAAATCAAAACCTACAAAGCAAAATCATGGACCGAAAAGTTACAGGGAAAAAGTGGAAAATAGCCTAATTTAGTGGGCAAAAATTGCATTTATGCCAAAAAGATATATTGAGCTTAAACAAGTGTAAGTTAAAGAGTAATATAAAAATATCTAATTTATTTCAATATACATTAGTTATGTCAAAAATATTTCTTGTAGAAAAATATAAATGAAAGTTATAGAAAAGTAAACCAAATAAACTTAAATATATTTATTTTTTCGGCGAACGCCCAACAGCTTGGGGCGCAAAAGGCGTGGTTTTTGCTTATGGACGAATGCCCTAAATCACTGGGCATAATCTCCGTGAAAGTTAAGCCCCAAAGTACCGCCACAAGACGTTTTTGGGCCAAAATAAACCCTAGGCGAGCCCTTAAACGAGTTTTTAACTACACTGTTCAAAATTAAGATTACTAATGGTTCATCTTAATTCATCTATTTTACAAAAAAATAAATACATAACCATTTTCTTCACATTTACGCGTAATCAATATACCTAGTAATTTATTTAGTACTTTAACATGAAGTTACTTCTCGTGAAGCATGTCGCTCGGCCAGTGTTTGCAAGAATTTAAAAAACAATTTTTTTTACTAGCTTTACTTGAAAGTATTTTAAGTTGTTAGAAGCAAAAGTTGATAGCATTTGCATAAATGTTCAATAAGTTAGTGAAAAATAGATTTTTTTTTTTTTTTGAGCATGTGGAGTATTTTAGTTCATTTATTTATGGTTTTCTATTTACTTTTTTTTTGTTAATATAGTTAAATAACTAAATAGTTTTATTTCAAAAAGTATAATATACCTTGTTTTTTGGAGCTTATAATTCTTTTAACTTTTCTTGAAGAAATTAAAAATATAAGTCAGTAACATAAAAAAATTAAAAAATATCTATATGGGTTCAAAAAGTGTTAGTAAAGTATATTCGCCTTGCGTTTTCAAATATCGCAGAATCAACTCCGCGTTGCTGTCATGTGATTTTGGACCCCATTACGGGCCAAGAAAGTCAGTATGTCAAATCACGGGAGTGAAATTAAGTTTGAAGACTCGAAAAGGATAAAATATGTGACTCAGTGCCACCGCAGCTCATGGTGGCGTGTTTAGAACAATTGTAAACTCTACTTACTTTCATTTACTAGTATATACTTATAATACTCTAAGGATGGAGTTTTTGTAGTCAATAAACATATACAGTACTTTTAATAATTTTAAGATAATAGAAGTTATAACTGAACCAACCAAATGTTTTGTAACCTTTAGAGATACCTAGTTTAATTAGAAGAGAAATAGAAGAATTATTTTAACCTTAAAGATAATTAGTTAATTAAGTAAAAGAAATAGGCATATTGGCTTTGTAGTCACGTTTAGTGAGAAATTTGTTTTAACTAATTTTTTTTCTTTGAACAACTAATTTAACCTTTTGCATGCAGTGTGTAACAACAAATTTCGAGTCCTTAAAAAATAAAAGACAAGAAAAATTAGTACAAATAAACTTTATATAAATTTAAAAAAATTTAGAGTCACAATCTCTATTATTCATCTGATTCAATAAATTGACTTGAGTTTAGAAAACTTTAATTCGAGGGCGTAAGAGCTTGATCCCGACTCAAAATGAGAATTTCTTTGATCTTCACAACGAACAACTTGAATTTTTGGATGAACCCTTTGAAGATTTGATCTTCACAACGAACAACTTGAATCTTTGGATGAACCCTTTGAAGATGATGAATGAAGGAGAGGATTTGAAGAACTATTTTACTCTAAGAATGCTTAAGTTTTGGTTGTAATTTTTGTTTTTGATGAAAACCTCTATTTATAGGTGCATAAAAGATTTCAACCGGAATGTCTTGAATTTCTCAATATGGAAAACATGTTTTGGAGAAATATTTGTTTCCATCTCTAGAAGATTGAGACTTGATGGAGAAGTATTATCTTTTCTTGAGATTTGATGGAATTTTGTTTCCATATCTTAAGATTTGATGAAATACACTTTCCATCTTTTAAGATTTCATGAAATATAGTTTCCAACTTTTGAGATTTCATGAATATATATTTCCATTCATAGAATATTGAGATTTATAGAACTTTTATTTTCTTCATATTACACACATTTAATTATTTAATTAAACACAAAATAAATGTCTCTACACAGTGGTCTTCTCAGCCTTATTTATACGTCGGATAGGTTTGTGATAATAAGGGTTGTGCGATGTTTTTGGGAATATGTTTAAACTTAATATACACTATTTGTGTTTTTGTTTTTGGAAGATGTACGATGATGTCTGTTTACTATTGGAGGACCGAGAATGGCTACTCACGATATTATGCACATGTGCGGATCTGATATTAGTAAAACAACATTGTTTATATATAGCCTAATGTAACACAAAATAAAATACGTACAAGCATTACTAGTATTGTACTATAAGGTTTCCATGTAATATAAAGAAATAGTAGTTTTTCTCCACCAGTTTTTCCAATACTGCCTCTACAACTTCCAGTTAATTATGATTTTGGTGCGTACTTGTATTCAATACTGTGTTTCACTCATTCAAGGCTTAGCTGCCCCAGCACTCAGTGGCATATCCAGATTCTGTAATGCACTGGGCTAAAATATACAAATAAGTAAAAGAAAAGTAGAATCAAGTACGAACATAAATTGCTTATAAACTTTCTTATAAGATTAGTAGTTTAATACTATATCTTGACCGAACAATAACTTTTTGTAAATTGTGATTTGTAATTTTAGTTGGTTATAAGTTTAATAGTCCATTAATAAAATTGGTAAAATCTTCCTCCTAAGCCTCTACATGCATACGCCTCTGCCCACACTAGTCACTACGTGATGATGCTGCAAAATATGGTAAGAGAAGAAAGTTACTTGGCTTATTTTTGCGTTTTGATTTTCATTTCTATTTCCTTTTCCAACCAAAATACTTTCCGCTCACCTCTCTATGCACACTTTCCACCTAAACAAACACAAAATTTTATATTGATACATTAAAAAGTTTTCTTCTGAAAGCCTAGTACAGAAAACCGCAGCTTTATATATATCTTAACCAAGTTTTGTCTACAGTCAATAAATGTAAAGCCAAGATAACAAAATAAATAAATAAATAAATGTAAAGCCAAGTAGAATGTGGTAACTGAGGCTCGTTTGAACAAAGGAGGAAATTGTGGTACCATTCACGAATTATTGTGGATTAAAATTGTTAAAGTTATTTAACACAATGAGATTTTAATTTAAAAAATTTGAATTCAGATGCAAATAGTTTTGTATGAATTAATAATCAATAATCAGATTAAATGTATGTTAAGTTATTTTATAAGTAAATGTCATGCCTTCATTTTTCTGAGTCTATTTTTGAAGTGCAGAAAATCTCAAAATCGTACAGGAAATTGTTTCAAAAGTTTAGGGTGTCATTGCAATTATTTTAAAGAATTCGGGTAAAAATAAAAATATTTGCAAATTTGAGGAGTCAGATAAAATTTATAAGAAAATAACTTGGACCGATGGCACGTTATATGACTGAAATTGGTCCTCTTTATATAAAAGTATTATGGCTGATATTAATACTTAGATAAATTATAGGACAAATTACATTTATTTCGTAATCTTTTGCGATCATTAGTTTGTCCGTTCACTAGTTTGGGACCACCAGAGTTAATAAGAGATCGAAGACGAAATAAATGCAATAAAATATCACGGATTTACACTTAGTTAAACCGTTGCTTTCACCTTATCAAAACATGGATATATTAAACTATAGTATATGCTATTTAATTTTAGTTAATTTAGCTAATTGTAATAGAAATGATTCGCGTAGGTAATATTTAATTTAAAGCAGTGGCGAGAACAAAAGCGAAGCTCGGCCTTGTTCAAGCAACCAAACCAACCAAACCGATATGTAACGTCAGAGCTGATGTGGAGACCACTCAGCACTGACGTGTGGCCGAAAGGGTGGGGTCCATTTTGGTAGTTATGTTGCATTGAAGTTGACGATGACGATTGCACCGAAGCACCGGCATGACAGACGGAGATGAAGCTACTCAGCTCCACGTGTGAGCTGCTAACCCATGTGGGGAAATTCAGTCAAACTAGATCGGACCCCACCTCCTGATTCTCTCTGTCTCTCTATATATATAATAATATTTCTCTAGCAGCTTTTGTTTATTCTAGCTAGCTAGTTGGTTTATTAGTTTAACATTAAGCTGTTATGTCAAAAGTTGTAACGTTATTATGTGCTGTTAAGTGAAATTATTTGATTAATTTTGGCATCAGCAACGATGTGAATTTGACTCGAGGTAGCTAGCGAGACGTGTTAGATGAGCCAAACTCATTAGACCTAATTAATGACGCTAAAGATTAACTAGGTAATTGAGAGTATGGCCATATAATATAATAATACGGGTCCCCCTCAACCGTTGGTACAAAACAAAATCAGAAACAACCAACCGTTTCTTTAAATGACGTCCCCAACCTCTCTCTCTCTCAATTAATCCAACCAATGTGGGCCATAGTTAAATCGTGTTTGGTGGCTTTTCTTCAAACATACGAGTTCTGTGACTTTTGAGCTTTGACCATATCTGCTGCAAAACTATTCTAAGATCTTTTCCCACTTTCCTCTCTCACCTTTTTGATACAACTTTCGGAAAGCGAATGCAATATCCAAAACTTGACCTGACTTTATTACTTAAAAACAATTTGGAATATACTTTTCTTGCAAGCTCGGAGGACAATTTCAATTTCATTCAACAAAACAACATGTATATTTAAATTCCAACCAATAATATTATTTTTATAATGTCAAGTAAGATGTGCTAGTAAGCTCTTAAAAATAACAAACAAAACTACGTACTATTTCGTTTGGCTGACTCTCTATCATTCCATCTTTTTTTCTCCACGCCTAACTCAAATGATATCCAAAAAGATATAATAATCTGATCAGACTTGAAGTGAGTGAGTTAGCAGCATAGACCTGTTCATGTTGAATAAACAATTAATTGTGGTATATATATATATAATGATTATGGTATGGTCAAACAAATGCTAGCTAGTCGATCTTGTAATTTGCTTGGTGCAAGCAATTGGACCTGGTTCCTAGTTGGAGGATAAGCGAAGTGGACTATCTCGAGAGAAAAAACATTGAATTGTTTTTGTAAATAAATAAATAAGTCGATGATTAGCCAATTGTATATATCTCACAAAGTTACTAAGAAACTAATATTGAAGTGTTTTTTTGTGAGTTGTTTTAGAAATTTCTTTGGTAGCAATGTATGGGTAATTAAAGGTGATTTGACTGACATAAGATATGCATTATATAATAATAATAATAATAATAATAAAAAAGGAGAAAAGAAAAGGTGTTTTGTAGGGGGAGGGGGTGGGGTGGGTTGAGGTTTTAGGATTTTATAAATATGATGGGAGAGCCGAGGAGGGGAACATTGTAAGTTTGTGGTAACAAGTCTGTGAATTCAATTGGTTGTCTAAGTAACATTCCTTCCTTGATCAGTTTATAAATTAGTAAAGCCGCCATTGATTGTCTAGGTCTTGATACCACAACACACATACATACATACATACATACCTCTGTTGTGCTTTGTTTTATTGACAGACACAAGCAAGCTGAAGAAGAATTAAGAATTAAGAATTGAATTGAAATGAAGTACGTGTTAGTGACGGGGGGAGTGGTGAGCGGGCTTGGCAAAGGAGTGACTGCCAGCAGTATCGGTCTCATCCTTAAGGCCTGCGGACTTCGTGTTACTTCCATCAAGATTGGTCCGTACTGTCTAATTAATTCTCTTCAAGAGAACTTGTAGTATATATATGATGATATGGCCTTCCTTTTAATTTTCAATTTGTCCGCAGATCCTTACTTGAATACTGACGCTGGAACAATGTCCCCTTTCGAGCATGGAGAAGTATATGTGCTAGATGATGGTGGAGAGGTTAGAATGAATTCTCTCTCTCTCTCTCTCTCTCTCTCTATGTTCCTTTTTGTACGTACATCTTCACTGCCTGCCTAAATCTTTTTATTTATCATACATACATACATACATACATATATATCCATGTAGCATTTACTTTTTACTGCATATATATATATATATACCTACTAAAAACATCAAGTCTTTTTGAAGGTGGATCTGGACCTTGGAAATTATGAACGCTTTCTGGATATCAAACTCACGCGAGATAATAATATAACTACAGGGAAAATTTACCAGGTATACATACATATTATATATATATATAATTAATTGATTCTTAATTGTGTATGTCTTTCACAATCTCTGGGTTTTAGTCTGTTATTGACAGGGAGAGAAGAGGAGATTATTTGGGACAGACAGTTCAGGTGTCTTATTCTTCCAACCAACCACCTTCTTTGCTTGCTGTGCCTCACATATTTTCACATACTAGCTAATTCCTTCCTTGATCAGGTTGTACCTCACATAACTGATGCCATCCAAGAATGGATCGAACGCGTTGCTTCTATACCCGTGGATGACAAAGAGGGTCCAGCTGATGTTTGTGTCATAGAACTCGGTGGCACTATCGGTAAACAAGCCGTCTCACATCATCTCAATAACTAGTATATTGTTAATTTCTTTTTTAAGTTCCAACTTCGTGTGTGTTGCAGGAGATATAGAGTCTATGCCCTTCATTGAGGCACTTGGCCAGTTCTCATATCGTGTAGGTAAGACTATCTTTTTTGCCATCTCTGTATTGTAATAACATCATGCACACTTCCTCAAAGGATATATCTCCTTGTCACTCATCACTTGAAATTATCAGGTGCGGGAAATTTTTGCTTGATACATGTCAGTTTGGTGCCTGTTCTAACTGTCGTTGGAGAGCAGGTGAACTTTTTGGGGAATATCTTGTATTAGTAGCTTTTGCATTTGTAATTCCATAAAAAAATTGTCATGTATGTGTTTTATTACATGGGCAGAAAACAAAGCCAACTCAACACAGTGTAAGGGGTTTAAGAAGCTTGGGCCTAACAGCAAATATTTTAGCATGCCGCAGTACAACGGTCTCTCTCTCTCTCTCTCGCTCTTTCTCTGTGTGTGTCTGTCTCTCTCGGCTCTGCCAAATTAAGCCAGTTTTGGGTCTTTAAGCTAGCAAAAGCTCAACCATTTAGCAAATGATGTTCAAGAAAATATGAGCTTGACTCTTAAATGTTTAACTAGTTGAGAGACCCCTATCCCCATCATACTCTGCTGCCCTATACAGAACTAGTTTCTAGTTTTAAATACCTCTAACTGCTGCTGAAGTTCGTTTGTTCTCAGGAACTTGATGGAAATGTCAAGGAAAAGCTTTCTCGTTTTTGCCATGTTCCGGTATTATGTTCAACTATACTTTGCAATATCCCTTGCAAATATACATGTGTTGATGAAGTTGCTAAATGTGAGTCAATCGATTTTTTTCCTTTCTCCAGATAGAGAACATCATCACTCTTTATGATGTTTCCAATATTTGGCACATACCTTTGCTTTTGCGAGTAAGCAGCATCTCACCTTCAATTCAATTTTGTTATTATTTTGAATTTGGTGGAGAATTAACATCTGCTCCTAATCCATCAGGACCAAAAGGCTCATGAGGCAATTTTGAAGGTACTGAACCTGCAAAGGTTCGTTAAGCAATCTCTTCGCTGTCCATTTTATTCAACTTCACATAAGAAATGTTGTTGGTTCAACTTTTACCATAATTTATTGACAACATTTTCACTTATTAATCTAGTGACACTATGGTACCTGCTTTGGAGGAGTGGACAGCTAGGGCAGATCTATGCGATCTCCTGCATGAGCCTGTATGTTTCTTATCATCTTTTCATGTACGAAATCAGGGATTCATGTATGGCCTTTGGTAATTTTTAATTCCGTTCCATCTTTTCACAGATTAGAATTGCTATGGTTGGAAAGTACACTGGGCTAGCCGATTCTTATCTCTCCATGTTGAAGGTAAACTTGTATTTTCTGGTTTTTATTGTGAGGCCCAGTGAAAATCTGGTCTGGGGATAATGTAAAGTGCACCTTAACCTCGCTTGTTTAAGTAGCTTACTGTAACATCATTAAACTGTTTTAGAAAGTCATTCTTTAATTAATACAGAGATATTGAAAATGTTATATATGAGCATTATCTCTACTCAACTATATTGGAAGAAATTTAATGAAAAGTTAAAGAGATATCCAAACTCTTTAACTTTCAGTATTTTGTTAACGCTGGCGAATATTTTTTAAAAAGATTGTAGAAGTAGATTTTTATTCCGAGCAATAACAGTTTAATGGATATGATCCATTTGTCTATACAACAACATTTTAAGATCACCTGTTAGGATGCAGCAATGGCCCAAAATGATGCACACACATTTAGAAGTTACAGTTTTCCAGTTCCTGGAGTCTTCATCCATTTTAGTCCTGGTACATGCTTTTCGCTATTTACTGCTCATCTAGTTTTGGTAAAGAGTAGAATGTGTAACATAACATACTAATCTGAGAGCTGCAAGAGCATTGGCTATGATCGGTAAATGAACAAGTGGGATCGTAGTTCTTCAACTTTTCTGCACTAGATGTACTTTACAATGAAGTTGTTATAAAAACTCTGTAAAACTAAGTTTAAAACAGAAATTATACTATAAAAAGATCTATCTAGTTGACATGGAGCAATATTGGATTTATTGAGAACAAAAATGTCAAAATCTTTTGTGTCTGTTCACTCTTTTCCATAAGGAAGAAATTGCAGAGAAGTCTTTCCCTACCCTTAATGTTGGCAGCTATCAATCACTATATCTCTCATTTTTTATCTCCCTATTGGTTATGCATCAGATGACCAGATGTACCCAAATTGCTGCCAATATATTTGAATGTCGTATTTACAATAGTCTCGTCCTTGCCTATTGGAAAGTGCACACACGTAAATGACATATGGTTGCACCATATGGCATGTTATTGTATGAATAATATCTCTTCAGAGTTGGATGTGATTAATGTTTGTCTTGATTCTGTTGAGGTGTTGCCCTTTTCAGTCACATTCACATGATAATTGGAGTTGTCAAATTTTTCCACCTGGGTTTGCTAACATATACACTAAAAACTGTTTGCAGGCTCTTTTACATGCTTCGGTTGCATGTCACAGGAAATTATTTGTAAATTGGGTACCAGCTAGTGATCTTGAAGATGCAACCAGAGAAGAGGTTATTTTCTAGCTACAAATATTTTGTATGATACCTGTATGTAGTAGTATCTCACAGTTTGGTTGGTGTGCCTACTAGCAGAATCCCAATGCTTATACAAGTTCTTGGAATTTACTGAAGGTCTGCACTATATACTCTTTCTAATTTTCTTGTATACTGTTGATTTCTGCTGATAATTTGTCTTGGATAATATCTTTTGTAACTAAACATCTCAAGCTCTGACCAAATTCTTGCCTTATAGGGTGCTGATGCCATATTAGTTCCGGGGGGTTTTGGTGACAGAGGAGTACAGGGTAAAATTCTAGCTGCAAAGTATGCTCGCGAAAACAGGATTCCATATCTTGGGATATGTCTAGGAATGCAAATTGCGGTCATCGAGTTTGCCCGAAATGTCCTTGGACTACACGATGCAAATAGCACTGAGTTCGATCCCAACAGTCAAAACCCTTGTGTTATTTTCATGCCAGAGGTCCTGTCTTAACTTAATTGTTTTAGTTGTTTTTGAAGATTGCTTTGCGAAAACATGTGTATTTTTTATGTCATGAATCTGTCGTAAGATTGGTGGGGTATTTAGCAGGGTTCAAAAACCCACATGGGAGGCACTATGCGACTTGGATCAAGGAGAACATACTTTGAAAGTGCCTCGTGTAAATCTGCTAAGCTGTGAGTCTTCAAATTATTGCTCCTCCAGCCCATCTCACTTGCACAACTTAAAAAACGAAGAAGAGGTTTCAATAAGTCAATTTGAGTATCAACTAACACAACCTTGGAGGTCATTATCTGTAGTCCATTGAGAAATTAATTGGACTTGATTAGATATGATTTATAAATTTTGTTTAATCGCTGAATTGAAAAATTGACTACTCAATGGCTGAAGCTCCAGTAGAGGTGCTACTCTGGGATTTAAGTTATTTTGATTAACTTTGACAATCCAGTTTGATTTTGTCAAATGATATTTCAGTTTTCTTGTAGCAAGCAGCAACTCCTCAACTTCGTACTGTTATCTTCATGGTCTTATTTTACATCATACATGGGTTTTCAAGGAAAATGGTGAAAAATGGCTTCAGTATTTATTGACCAATCCTGTCCAAGGCATTAACATATCTGCGATTTTGTCAAAAGTAGTTGCAGGAGAAAGAAGAAAAAGTTAAGACTGCGCACAATATCTGATTGAAACTAATCCTTTTTGGTTCAGATATGGCAATCGGAGCTTTATTGACGAGAGACACCGACACAGATATGAGGTCCATGAAAGCACCCTTTTGGAGTTATGCAGCCACGCAAATAAAATATATTTCAAAGTATGTTATCTTTTAATAGACCTATAGGATTTTATGTTGAAAATTTTCAGTTACTTGCCTAGGTAAATCCTGATATGGTTCAGCGGCTTGAAGAAGCTGGCCTTTCTTTTACTGGAAAAGATGAAAGTGGGCGCCGGATGGAGGTAATTCTCTTTTCATATAATGGTGGGGACCAATTTGTGGCTAGGGCTTTGCCTATTAAGCTTTGGTGCCTAAGTGTTCGTATTCAATTCTCTTTGCAGATTGTTGAGCTGCCTAATCATCCTTACTTTGTCGGTGTACAATTCCACCCCGAGTTTAAATCAAGACCCGGGAAACCTTCGCCTCTTTTTTTGGGTAATTCTTTCAGTTGCCATCTTATATTTTGTTTGTATGAGACAATCTGCTTTCGAATAAATGGTATTTGAACTAAATTAAGGTGTATTAAGATTTTTTCTGAAGATATCTATTTGAATACTACCAGAACTTAATCATATATAATGATCTTAAACTTGTAGTATTTTCTCAGGCAGGTAAACACGTTTTTGATTCTTGGCAAGAAAAAAGAATTGAAAGAATGAAAATTTGTGATCTATGTCTTGTTTCCTACAACAGGACTTGTTGCAGCAGCTAGTGGCCAGCTAGATGCTCTTTTTAAGAAAGGTGTGTCAAAGACATGCAGGATGAGTAATGGGTCTTCCACAGCAATAAAATCTGCAACCAAGTTAGCGAGTGGGTCTAATTTAGATGGCATTTTCTGCAATGGCAATGGCTTGCATGCTTGAAAGAATTTCGCACTTTTTAAAGACTATATAGCTTCATGTTCTTCACGGCATTTTTATATGTATGTATAGTCATACAAGTCTTGTGGCAGCCTGAATTCCGGTCTTTTATACGGAATCGTAGATTGAAGTACAATGCAGCAGCATAGAAAAACATGTCACTGTTGGTTAGTTTATCAAGCAGTTGTTACTCGCTATTCCTTTTGCAGCCAATATACGCTCTTTAGTAGTTCAATGTTAGTTCGTAAACATTCAGTTGTAGAACAAGGCCACCTTATGTATTGAATCAACTCAAAACTTTCGTTTTTTGTTTGGCTTATACTATAGGCTTCTTAAAAAAAAAAAAAACTTCTGTTTCATCACAATTCACAACTAAAATATATAATATTGTATTTTTCTTGAATTTGAAACTTTTAAGTTACTAATTACATAGATTGTATGACGTTAATTATTTTATGATATCTTATTAACCATCTACTATTTCTATCACATATATTTGTGTGAGAAGTTAGTTCATAACTTGCTGGACTAAGAGTAGATTAGCTCGTTAATTGACTGTTATAGAGTTAGTTAGTGTGAGTTAACCAAAATTAGAAAGTTCAGTTTAAAAGTTACTTACAACTTTCTGTTTTGAGGCTAGTTTTTGTAACCTATTTAAGGGGGATTTGCAGAAAGGTTTCAGTTGTATCATTGTAATTTCTTCTAAGATATTCTCTTATACAATTATTCTATAGTAAATCACTCTGTGGATGTAGGTTTGGATTGATATGATTCAAACGCGAATCGCGTAAAAATTGTTGCGTGTTTGTGTGTGTTTTTCTGGCAATTTTGCATAACTTTGTTTCTGCTCAAATTTCTCGATCCGATCTCATTGTTCTTGATTCAATAGAGTGTGATTTCATTTGTGAACTTCATCTTGGGGTTTTATTTGATAGATTGATCGGTATAATCTCTACACTATGCGATATTTGTTGCACATAATTATATTTTCTTAAATCTCACAACTATATCATTTTCAAAATTTTATTCTAATGGGTTATATGTCGATAGATATTTGAAAAGTTTAAGATTTTATTTTTGCATAGTATATGATTGAAATAACATCAGATTCTTATACTTAACATATATTATTTAAATTAATGAAATTTTTATTCATTTTAGATTATTTAGTTCATCAATTTCTTAAATTTTATGACACGAACAATTTGTAATACTATTCAATAGTTTATCGCAAAAATATTTAACATCAACGTAATATAATATTTGAAAACAATAAGCGGTTAAAATAAGTGATTGGAATAATATAATCTACGAAGATAGTATATGGTTTAAAAATTCATTTTTGCGACGAGCTTTATTCTAGTCGAAAGGAATTTAGCATTCTTTATCCTACTAACTTGTAGAATTTTAATTCATATTGTTATAAATCTAACTGTACTTTTCATGTAGGATTTAGGGTATACGGTTTAAAGTAGAAGTTAGGCTATATTAGCGTGCTAAACTACTTAAGTTTAAGCTGGTTCTTGTGCTCTTTGAATGTTTGTTTTTATGAGTTATAGATTTAAGAAAAAGTTCGGCCACAAGTAATAAAAAAGGAGCAACGAAAAGCTCATAGACCTTGCCATATACTGGGAACTCTATAGAAACAATTAGGCTATGTGCCACATGTCACTGGAAAGTCACGAATGTCTAGATTATGATGCAAAAAATAGATTGTAATTAATATTTCAAAATAGACTACTCAATGATAGAAATATGTTTCTCAAAATTATCAAAGGCTTTATAAGTCGTTTAGGAGAGTTTTTCATAATACACACATTACACCTAAAACATAGACTATAAACACTAACTCGACCTTCAAAATTTTGTTATAGTTTTAATAGAAATGGACTAAAAATTGTCGTCTCTCAGTATTAAAGTATTTCATGGTCATTTATGAGTGTTTTTGAATGTTTTATTTATTGAAAAAAATGCAAGGGAGGGGGTGGGAAGTTGACACTTTAGAAACGTCATTTGTTTTTCAAATAATTTGCAATAGTTTGATAACTGACACATCATGCATAGAATTCCCATGAATACGAGAGGATTCTAAAATATGAAGCTGACAATTTTACGCCAACTCATTATTCGCCAAAAAGTGTAAAGGGGTTAGCCTTTGGGAATCTTTATTCATTTGACCTTTTTGATTTTGATGTATTTGCTATTGTTTGTTAGGTTAATAGATCAAATTTGACTACTCAATTACAGAACTATGTTTGTCAATATTATCAAAGGCTTTCAGAATCGTTTAGGGGAGTTCTCGTAATACAAACATTACACCTAAAACACACACTAACTCGACCAAAATATTGTTATAGTTTTGATAGAAATGGAATAAAAATAGTCTTCTCTAAAATTAAAGTATTTCATGGCCATTTATGAGTGTTTTCTATGTTTTGTTAATTAAAAAAAAAATTGATCAGATGAGTGTTACGATGTTGACACTCTTTAGACTTTGTTTTTAAAATATTTTGCTATAGTATGTCAACCAACACATGCTGCCTAGAGCTCCTATGAATATGAATGGATCGTGGAACCTAAAACCCTCAATTATACGCTTGCTCATTATTCGCCAAAAAACAGGAAGGGGTTAGGCTTTGGGAATATTCTATTGTTTCGACCTTTTTGAATTTGAAATATTTGCTATAGTTTGTTAGGCCAATAGAACAAAATTGACTTCTCAATTATAGAAACACTAAATAAAAATAGTGTACTCTATGTATTAAAATATTTCATGGTCACTTATGAGTGTTTTTCAATGTTTTGTTCATTTAAAAGAAATTCAAGGGGGCGAGGGTTTGGATGTTGACACTCTGTAAACTGCATTTGTTTTTCAATTATTTTGCTTTAGTTTCACAATAGACCCATCATGAATAGAATTCCACTGAATATGAGAGGATTCTGAAATCTAAAACACACAATTTTACGCCAACTCATTATTCGCCAAAAAATGCAAAGGGGTTTGCCTTTTGATAAGGGGAGTGTTGCGATGTTGACACTCTCTAGACTTTGTTTGTTTTTAAAATATTTTGCTATAGTTTGTCAACCAACACGTGATGCCTAGAGCTCCCATGAATATTGTTGTGAATTAACCAATGCTCAAACCAATTGAAGTTGAATCTACTCGATTAATCAAACTAAAAAAAGATAAGATAATCTGCTCTCAACTTCAAAAAGATCAATTGAATGAAGATCAACACAACAACATGAACAATTTTACTTGGTTCGATTGAAAAGATCAATGTGATCTTCAATCTACATCCAATGAGCAAAGAGGAATTTTAATAACAGGCTTTCAGAGATTTTACAAGTGATGAATTTATGTAATAATCTGCAAACTAACCGACAACTCAACTGCTTATATATGCAACAACCTGCTCAATTGCACGCATACAAAGTTAGTTATAACCGTAACTCCACAAAACTGATTTTCCCGCCAAGTTTCTAAGCTGATCCTCAGCTGAAAAAACTCCGCCTTTATTCGTGTTTTGGCTGGTGAATAACGCTTTTAAGAGTGTTAAACCACACTCAACAATTCTCCACCTTGGTTCACATCTCTTAACAATAAAAACCCCTGCACTCCACCTAGCTATTCAGCTACTGAATCCTCAAGTTTATCAGGTCCAAACAGTAGTTAAACTTGTTGCTTGGAAGCACCTTGGTGATCATATCAGAGGGATTGTGTTCAGTTGCAATCTTTATGATCAACACATCACCTCTAGCCACAATTTCCCTCACAAAGTGTAGCTTGATGTCTACATGCTTTATTCTCTCATGAAACATCTGATTATTAGACATATGTATTGCACTTTGGCTATCACAATACACCCAATAAATTGCTTCTGAATCTTCAGCGCCTTAGCTATTCCCTCAAGCCACAAAGCTTCTTTAATTGCTTATGTGAGAGCTATGTACTCAGCTTCTGTAGTTGACAAAGCTAACACCTTCTGTAAGTTAGCTTTCCAGCTAATGGTGGTTCTAAATGCTGTGAACACATAACCAGTTAAGGATTTTCGTGTGTCTAAACATCCAACATAATTAGAGTCCACAAACCCTGTGATCTCATCACTCTGACCCTCAGCTCCACCAGATGTAAGCACCTTGTCAAGAGTACCTTTTATATACCTCAAAATCCACTTGAGAGCTTCCAAATGTGATTTTCCTGGGCTTGCCATAAACCTGCTGACCATACTTACTGCATATGCTATATCAGGTCTGGTGCAGATCATAGTATACATCAAGGACCCTACAACATTTGGATAAGGTATACACCTCATCTCTTCCTCTTTGGGGACTGCAAAATTTGTCAATTTGAATTGCTGTGAGAGAGGAGTGCTCACTGATTTAGCTTCAGACATACCAAACTTCTCAAGTACATTTTCAAGTACTTCTTTTGTGATAAGAATAGCACACCATTGTGTCTATTTCTTCTTATCTCCATTCCAAGGAACTTCTTTGCAGAACCTAAGTCTTTCATCTCAAACTTCCTTTAGACTTCCTTTGATCTCTGAAATCTCTCTGATAATGTTGCTCACAATCAGGATATCATCCATATATAGCAATAGAATTGCAAAGTCTTCAATTGAGTTGAATTAATAGTAAACACAACTGTCAAACTTGCTCCTAGAAAACCTTATTCTGCTCATGAATTCATCAAACCTTTTGTTCCACTGCCTAGGTGATTGTTTCATGCCACAAAGTGATCTCTTCAGTTTACAAACCTCATCTTCCTTTAATTTTACCTCAAACCCTTCAGGTTGTTTCATCAGAATAGTTTCATCAAGTTCTCCATACAAGAAAGCTGTCTTCACATCCATCTGTTCAAGTTCTAGATCAAGCTTGGCTACCATAGCCAACAGAATCCTGATTGACCTATGCTTTACAACTGGAGAGAAGACATCATTATAGTCAATGCCTTCTCTCTGAGTTTCCTTTTGAAAATACATTTACAACTCAATATTTTTGAACCTCCAGGCTTCTTCACCAGTTCCCAAGTATCATTCTTCTTCAGGGAGTTCATTTCTTCCTTCATAGCAGCAACCCACGGAAATTAATTCGCTATATTTGAAATTAATTCATGGAAAGATAAAGGACAAAAATTTGGCAATTTTTTTTTTTTATTTAGGGTCCAAATTGATATCTGAGAAAATTATATGACCAATTTGAGAGAATTCTTTTCTTAAGAGGAATATTCACATTTTATTGTAAGTTTCATGCTTGTTTTGATCTTTGAAATGGGTTTTATGCATCACGGCTTAACGTACTTATTTGAGGTAGGAGTGTATGGTAGTTTAGTGCGTTGGTTAACTTAGCTTTAAACTTTATCCTACGCACATGGAATCTTTTCTATATTTGCACACGTCATTTATATGATTTAGGAGTAATTCTTGCGAAAAGAAGTAAAAAAAGAGCAACGAAAAGCACAAAGAAAATGCAATTATGTTGGGACCTTAATGGGACTAATGTAGTTATGTGGCTAGCACCATTGTAAAGCCACAGATGTCTAGTTTCCAACGCAAAAAACAGATTGAAATATCGGGAGAAGAAGTTATGGTAAAAACCGCGACCTCGCGCAAATTTGCTGGAGCAGGCGCGATCAGGCGCGGCCAAGGGCTGAACGCGCTGGGGCAGGCGGCAGCGCGATCGCGCCAGGTCGCGCTGGGCTCGAGTAAATTTGCGCAACGTCGCGGTTTTGGCCATAACGTCTTCTCCCGATGTCCGAATTGGAATCCGTTTTTTGCGTTGGAAACTAGACATCTGTGGCTTACCACTGGTGTATTGAAATTATTTAGAATAGTTAGATGTGACAAAATAGTAACTTCTTTTCTAAAACATATGTTAAAAACTTAAAATTAAAGAATATCGGACGATAAGTTATACCAAACAAACGTCGTTGTTTGTCTATAGCAATCCACGTTGCTGTGATTATCGTGTAGAGTTGTATCATGGGTGAATGGAAGGAGATATGTAATATTTTGAACGTGGTAGTTCTTTCTTGGAAAATTGAAAAGGTTATACTTTAACCCGTCATGTCAGTTTGAGTTTGAATAAAGGGAATTGAAGATTTTTGATTTTTTAATTATGAGTTTAAGTACAAAAATAAAAATAAAAATTCAAGATTGAAAACTAATTTGAAAGGGGTGTAAATGCGATTATTATCCATATGTCGTAGCAAAATTAAAATATTCACAAACTAAGGGACTATGTGTAAATCGTTAAGACTTCAAATTAATTAAGGGAAAGTTAAAGGACGCATATGGGCACTTTGTGTTTTGCTGAGGGTCCAAAATTGATATCTTAGAAAATTATATGACCAATTTGAAACCATTCCGCCCTTACAAGGAATATTCACCTTTTGTTTTTTTGGTAAATTTTAGGCTTGTTTTGCTCTTTGAAAGAGGTTTTATGCATTACGGTTTAGTGTATCTATTTGAGATAGGTGTTGAAGGTAGTTTAGTGTGTTGATTTATTTAGCTTTAAACTTGTTCCTATGCGCCTGGATTCTTTTTATAGTTGCACACGAGTTTTATATGATTTAAGATTAATTCTTGTGAGAAAAAGTAAAAAAAGAGAATGCAGAATTGTTAGATGTGAATAAATAGTAGCATCTTTGCTAAAGAAAATGTTAGAAACATAACATTCAGAGAATATCGGGCGCTTAACTTTACCAAACAAACCTCTTTGTTTGCCCAGAGTAATCCACGTTGCTATGATAATTGTGGACAGTTGTATCACGCGTGAACGGAACACGATATGTAATTTTTTTTAGCAATATAGATCATTCTTTTTAAAATCGTCGTGTCAGTCCGAGTTTGGATAAATAAGGGAATCGAAGATTTTTTATTTTTATCTTATGATTTCAAGTATCATTTTTTTTTCAAGATTGTAAATTAATTTGAAAAGAGTGTAGGTGCGATTATTTTTCATATGTCGGAGTAAAATTAAAAGATTCAAAAAACTGAGGGTCGATGTGTAATTCGTTCTATTTGAAATTGATTCATCGAAAGATAAAGGACGAAAATTTGGCAATTTTTTTATTGATGGTCATAAATTGATATCTGAGCAGATTATATGACCAATTTGAGAGAATTCCGCTCTTACGAGGAATATTCACTTTTTATTGTAAGTTTCATGCTTGTTTTGCTCTTTGAAACGGGTTTTATGCATCACGGCTTAACGTACTTATTTGAGGTAGCAGTTTAAGGTAGTTTAGTGCGTTGATTAACTTAGCTTTGACTTTTTCCTACGCACATGGAATCTTTTCTATATTTGCACACGTGATTTATATGATTTATGAATAATTCTTGCGAAAAGAAGTAAAAAAGAGCAACGAAAAGCACAAAGAAAATGCAATTATTTTGGGGCCCCAATAGGACTAATGTGGTTTTGTGGCTAGAACCATTGTAAAGCCATGGATGTCTAGTTTCCAATGCGAAAAACGGATTGCAATTCGAACATGGGGAGAAGAAGTTATGGCGAAAACCGCGACCTCGCGCAAATTTGTTGGAGCAGGAGCGATCAGACACAACCAAGGGCTGATCACTCTAGGGCAGGCCGCAACGTGGTCGCGCCAGGTCGCGCCCTCGTCGCGCTGGGCTTGAGTAAATTTGCGCAACTTAGGTTTTGGCCATAACGTCTTCTCCCGATGTCCGAATTGCAATCCGTTTTTTTCATTGGAAACAAGACATCCGTGGCTTTCCACTGATGTATTGAAATTATTTAGAATAGTTAGATGTGACAAAATAGTAACTTCTTTACTACAAAAGATGTTAAAAACTTAAAATTAAGGAATATCGGACGCTAAGCTTTACCAAACAAACCTCGTTGTTTGTCTATAGCAATCCACGTTACTGTGATTATCGTGTAGAGTTGTATCATGGGTGAGTGGAACGAGATATGTAATGTTTTGAACGTGGTAGTTCTTTCATGGAAAATTGAAAAGGTTATACTTTAACCCTTCATGTCAGTTTGAGTTTGAATAAAGGTAATTGAAGATTTTTGATTTTTCAATTATGAGTTTAAGTACAAAAAAAAAAAAAAAAATCAAGATTACTAATTTGAAAGGGGTGTAAATGCGATCATTAACCATCTGTCGTAGCAAAATCAAAATATTCACAACACTAAGGGACTATGTGTAAATCGTTAAGACTTAAAATTAATTCAGGGAAAGTTATAGGACGAAAAATGGGCACTTTGTTTTTTGCTGAGGGTCCAAACTTGATATCTTAGAAAATTATATGACCAATTTGAAACCATTCCGCCCTTACGAGGAATATTCACCTTATTTATTTTTTTTTGGGTAAATTTTAGGCTTGTTTTGCTCTTTGAAATGGGTTTTATGCATTACGGTTTAGTGTATCTATTTGAGATAGGTGTTGAAGGTAGTTTAGTGTGTTGATTTACTTAGCTTTAAACTTGTTCCTATGCGCATGGATTCTTTTTATATTTGCACACGAGTTTTATATGATTTAAGATTAATTCTTGCGAGAAAAAGTAAAAAAAAGACAATGCAGAATTGTTAGATGTGAATAAATAGTAGCATCTTTGCTAAAGAAAATGTTAGAAACATAACATTCAGAGAATATCGGGCGCTTAGCTTTACCAAACAAACCTCTTTGTTTGCCCAAAGTAATCCACGTTTCTATGATAATTGTGGAGAGTTGTATCACGCGTGAACGGAACACGATATGTAATTTTTTTAGCAATATATATCTTTCTTTTTAAAACTGTCGTGTCAGTCCGAGTTTGGATAAATAAGGGACTCAAAGATTTTTGATTTTTATCTTATGATTTCAAGTATATTTTTTTTTCAAGATTGTAAATTAATTTGAAAAGAGTGTAGGTTCGATTATTTTCCATATGTCAGAGTAAAATTAAAAGATTCAAAAAACTGAGGGACGATGTGTAATTCGCTATATTTGAAATTTATTCATGGAAAGATAAGGGATGAAAATTTTTCAATTTTTTTATTGAGGGTCCAAAATTGATATCTTAGCAAATTATATGACCAATTTGAGGGAATCCGGCCTCTTAAGAGGAATAGTCACTTTTTATTATAAGTTTCATGCTTGTTTTGCTCTTTGAAATGAGTTTTATGCATCTCGGCTTAACGTACTTATTTGAGGTAGGAGTGTAAGGTAGTTTAGTGCACTAATTAACTTAGCTTTAAACTTATTCCTACGCACATGGAATCTTTTCTATATTTGCACACCTGATTTATATGACTTAGGAGTAATTCTTGCAAAAAGAAGTAAAAAAGAGCAACGAAAAGCACAAAGAAATTGCAATTATTTTGGGACCCCAATAGGACTAATGTTGTTATGTGGCTACTATCATTGTAAGGCCACGGATGTCTAGTTTCCAACCAATAAAACGGATTGCAATTCGGACAACGGGAGAAGAAGTTATGGCGAAAACCGCGACCTCGCGCAAATTTGCTGCAGCAGGCGCGACCAAGGGCTGATCGCGCTGGGGCAGGCCGCAGCGCGATCGCGCTAGGTCGCGCCCTGGTGACGCAGGGCTCGAGTAAAATTGCACAACGTCGCGGTTTTGGCATAACGTCTTCTCTCGATGTTCGAATTGCAATCCATTTTTTGCGTTGGAAACTAGACATCCGTGGCTTGCCATTGGTGTATTGAAATTATTTGGAATTATTAGATGTGACAAAATAGTAACTTCTTTACTAAAACAAATGTTAAAAACCTAAAATTAAAGAATATCAGACGCGAAGCTTTACCAAACAAACTTCGTTGCTTGTCTATAGCAATCCACGTTACTGTAATTATCGTGTAGAGTTGTATCATGGGTGAATGGAACAAGATATTTAATATTTTGAACGTGGTAGTTCTTTCTTGGAAAATTGAAAAGGTTATACTTTAACCCGTCATGTCAGTTTGAGTTTGAATAAAGGGAATTGAAGATTTTTGATTTTTCAATTATGAGTTTAAGTTCAAATGAAAAAAAAAAATAATTAAGATTGAAAAGTAATTAGATAGGGGCTTCTACCCGATTTGTCATGATTTTGAAAAGTTTTATTTTTAAAAAATACCTTTGTTTCATCACAACTTCAATGTATAATATTTTGAGTTTGAAAATTTAATGTTACTAATTTCGTAGGCCGTATGACGTCAATTATTTTATCATATCTTCTTAACCATATACTATTTATCACATTTATTTGTGTGTATTTGCTGCAAATAATTATATTTTCTCAAGTCTTACAACCCTATCATTTTCCTAATATGATATTTTTCGAATAGATATTTGAAAATCTTAAAGTCTCCATATATTTTTTCAGATTATCATTTTCCATATATTGTTTAAATTAATTCAACTTTTTCTTTATTTCATATTATTTAGTTTATCAATTTTACGAATGACAAAAGTTTATCGTTAAAAAATTTAAAATCAACATAATTACTCTTCGAAAATAGTAATCTATTAAAATAAGTCACTAAAATCATATAATTTACGAAGATAGTATATGATTTATTAATAATAAATTTTACAACGGGCACTATTCTATACGAAAGAGATTTAGCATTGTTTATCCTACTACCTTGTAGAATTTGAGTCACTAGTTTTATAATTCTAACTGGTTCATGTGCTCTTTGAATGTTTGTACTCGCGAGTTATAGATTTAGGAAAGAGTTTGGCGACAACTAATGAAAAGGAACATACCGTATATACTGGGATCTCTATATGACGATTAAGGCTATGTGACACATATCGTTAGAAAGCCACATGTGTCAAGATTACAACACAAAAAGCGAATTGAAATTTTCACATCCGGCGAAACAGTGAAGTCGTGCAAAAATAGTTGATTTCAGGCTAGTGATACCATCACTCTACCTAGTGCTGCCAGCACCGGTGCTACCAGCACCTTGTGTAGTGCTAGCAGCACCAGTGCTGGTAGCACCTGTGTGGGTGCTGCTAGCACTTGCTTGGAGCAAGCTTGCGCCACTTTACGATTTCGGCAATAACTTTTTATCCAAGTGTTGGAATCGCAATTTGATTTTAGCGTAGGAAACTAGACACCTTTGGCTTTTCAATTCAAGGTTCCACGTTGCCTAGTTGTCTCTACATAAGTCTTGGTAGGTCACGGAAGTTCAGTTTTTGTTGAATTTACCTTTGCGTTTAATTGCTGCGAGAACGAAAAATATAATCATGACTAACATTGTAATATTTAATTAAAAAGATATAATTTTTTTTGTTTTCTTTTACAAAAAAACGTTACGTGTGGAGGTGCTTTGTTTTATTTTTCTTTGTTAATTTTCAATAAAAATAGGAATTTTACTGAAATAGACTTACATATATAACAAACATTTGTTGCAAGATAGTATGTTAGTTAAAACTACTTTTAAATTATTACATAGTACACTATTTCTTTTTATAAGTAGTTAGTTTAGAAGCTTTCCAAGTAATACGTAAAAATAACTTGTATTAGGCTTCTAACTGATTTGTCTTGATTTTGAAAAGTTAAAAAAAACAAGATACCTTTGTTTCATAACAACTTCAATGTATAATATATTGAGTTTTATAATTTAACGTTACTAATTTTGTAGGCCGTATGACGTTAATTATTTTATCATATCTTCTTAACCAAATACTATTTATCACATTTATTTGTGTATATTTGTTGCACATAAGTATATTTTCTCAAGTATTACAACCCTTTTATTTTCCTAATATGATATTTTTCGAATAGATGTTTGAAAATTTTAAAGTTTCCATACATTATTTCAGATTTTCATTTTCCATATATTATTTAAATTAATTCAACTTTTTCTTTATTTCATATTATTCAGTTTATCAATTTTTTAAATTTTACGACCGACAAAAGTTTATCGTTAAAAAATTTAAAATTAACACAATAGACTCTTCGAAAATAGTAATCTATTAACATAAGTAACTAAAATTATATAATATACGAAGATATTATATGATTTTAATATAATATATTTTACGACAGCCACTGTTCTATACGAAAGAGATTTAGCATTGCTTATCCTACTACCTTGTAGAATTTAGGTCACTAGTTTTATAATTCTAACTGGTTCATGTGCTCTTTGAATGTTTGTACTGGTGAGTTATAGATTTAGGATTGAGTTCGACGACAACTAATGAAAAGGAACAACGAAGAGCACATAGACCTTACCATATATACTGGGATCTCTATATGACGATTAAGGCTATGTGACACATATCGTTAGAAAGCCACGGATGTCTAGATTACACCGCAAAAAGTGAATTAAAATTTCGACATCCGGAGAAGAAGTTATGGGCGAAACAGTGAAGTCGCGCAAAAATAGTTGATTTCAGGCTAGTGCTGCCAGCACCTGTGCTTCCAGCGCCTTGTGTAGTACTAGCAGCACCAGTGCTGGTGGCACCTGTGTGGGTGCTGCTAGCACTTGCTTGGAGCAACCTTGCGCCACTTCACGATTTCGGCAGTAACTTTTTATCCAAGTGTCGAAATCGCAATTCGATTTTTGCGTTGGAAACTAGACACTTTTGGCTTTTCAATTTGGGGTTTCACGTTACCCAGCTGTCTCTACATAAGTCTCGGTAGGTCACAGAAGTTCAATTTTTGTTGCATTTACCTTTGCGTTTTATTGCTGCGAGAACGAAAGATATAATCATGACTATCATTGTACTATTTAACTAAAAACTACTTTTAAATTATTACTTAGCACGCTATTTCTTTTTATAAGTAGTTAGTTTAGAAGCTTTGCAAGTAATACATAAAAATAACTTATAGTAGGCTTCAAACCGATTTGTCTTGATTATGAAAAGTTAAAAAAAAAAATACCTTTGTTTCATAACAACTTCAATGTATAATATTTTGAGTTTGAAAATTTAACGTTAATAATTTCGTAGGCCGTATGACGTCAATTATTTTATCATATCTTCTTAACCATATACTATTTATCACATTTATTTGTGTATATTTGCTGCACATAAATATATTTTCTCGAGTCTTACAACCCTTTCATTTTCCTAATATGATATTTTTCGAATAGATATTTGAAAATTTTAAAGTTTCTATATATTATTTCAGATTATCATTTTCCATATATTATTTAAATATTCAATTTTTTCTTTATTTCATATTATTTAGTTTATAAAATTTTTAAATTTTACGAGCGACAAAAGTTTATCGTTAAAAAATTTAAATCAACATAATAGACTCTTCGAAAATAGTAACCTATTAAAATAAGAAACAAAAATCATATAGTTTATGAAGATAGTATATGATTTTAAAATAATAAATTTTACGACATGCACTTTTCTACACGAAAGAGATTTAGCATTGTTTATCCTAGTACCTTGTAGAATTTAGGTCACTAGTTTTATAATTCTAACTTTCTCATGTGCTCTTTGAATGTTGGTACTGGTGAGTTATAGATTTAGGAAAGTGTTCGGCGACAACTAATGAAAATGAACTTACCATATATACTGGGATCACTATATGATGATTAAGGCCTTGTGACACATATCGTTAGAAAGCTGCGGGTGTCTAGATTACAACGCAAAAAGCGAATTGAAATTTCGACATCCGGAGAAGAAGTTATGGGTGAACCAGTGAAGTCGCGCAAAAATAGTTGATTTCAGGCTAGTGCTACCAGCACTCTACCTAGTGCTGCCCGCACCGGTGCTACAAGCGCCTTGTGTAGTGCTTGCCGCACCAGTGCTGGTAGCACCTGTGTGGGTACTGCTAGCACTTGCTTGGAGCAAGCTTGCGCCACTTCACGATTTCGGCAATAACTTTTTATCCAAGTGTCAGAATCGCAATTCGATTTTTGTATTGGAAACCAGACACCTTTGTCTTTTCAATTCGGGGTTTCACGTTGCCCAGTTGTCTCTACATAAGTCTCGGTAGGTCACGGAAGTTCAGTTTTTGTTGCATTTACCTTTGCGTTTTATTGCTGCGAGAACGAAAGATATAATCATGACTATCATTGTAATATTTAATTAAAAAAATATAATTTTTTGTTTTCTTTTACGAAAAAAAACGTTACGTTTGGAGGTGCTTTGTTTTTTTTTCTTTGTGAATTTTCAATAAAAATAGGAATTTTACTGAAATAGACTTACATATATGACAAACGATTGTTGGAAGATAGTATGTTAGTTAAAACTACTTTTAAATTATTACATAGTACACTATTTTTTTTTATAAGTAGTTAGTTTTGAAGCTTTGCAAGTCATACATAAAAATAATTTATAGAAGGCTTCTAACCGATTTGTCTTGATTTTGAAAAGTTAAAAAAAAATATATACCTTTGTTTCATAACAGTTTCAATGTATAATATTTTGAGTTTAAAAATTTGACGCTAATAATTTCGTAGGCCGTATGACGTCAATTATTTTATCATATCTTCTTAACCATATACTATTTATCACATTTATTTGTGTATATTTGCTGCACATAAATATATTTTCTCAAGTCTTACAACCCTTTCATTTTCCTAATATGATATTTTTCGAATAGATATTTGAAAATTTTAAAGTTTCCATATATTATTTCAGATTATCATTTTCCATATTTTATTTAAATGAATTCAACTTTTTCTTTATTTCATATTATTTAGTTTATCAAATTTTTAAATTTTACGAGCGACAAAAGTTTATCGTTAAAAAATTTAAAATCAACATAATAGACTCTTTGAAAATAGTAATCTATTAAAATAAGTAACTAAAATCATATAATTTACGAAGATAGTATATCATTTTAAATTAATAAATTTTACAACGGGCACTATTCTATACGAAAGAGATTTATAATTGTTTATCCTACTACCTTGTAGAATTTAGGTCACTAGTTTTATAATTTTAAATGGTTCATGTGCTCTTTGAATGTTTGTACTGGCGAGTTATAGATTTAGGAAAGAGTTCGACGACAACTAATGAAAAGGATCTTAGCATATATACTGGGATCTCTATATGACGATTAAGGCTATGTGACACATATCATTAGAAAGCCACGGGTGTCTAGATTACAACGCAAAAAGCGAATTGAAATTTTGGAAATCCGGATAAGAAGTTATGGGCGAAACAGTGAAGTCGCGCAAAAATAGTTGATTTCAGGCTAGTGCTACCAGCACTCTACCTAGTGCTGCCAGCACCTGTGCTACCAGCACTCTACCTAGTGCTGCCAGCACCCAGTGCTACCAGCGCCTTGTCTAGTGCTAGCAGCACCAGCGTTGGTAGCACCTGTGTGGGTGTTGCTAGCACTTGCTTGGAGCAAGCTTGCGCCACTTCACGATTTCGACAATAACTTTTTATCCAAGTGTCGGAATCGCAATTCGATTTTTGCGTTGGAAACTATACACCTTTGGCTTTCCAATTCAGGGTTTCACGTTGCCCAGTTGTATCTACATAAGTCTCGGTAGGTCACGGAAGTTTAGTTTTTGTTGCATTTACCTTTGCTTTTTATTGCTGCGAGAACGAAAGATATAATCATGACTATCATTGTAATATTCAATTAAAAAGATATAATTTTTTGTTTTCTTTTACAAAAAAACCGTTACGTGGGGAGGTGCTTTGTTATTTTTTTCTTTGTTATTTTTCAATAAAAATAGGAATTTTACTGAAATAGACTTACATATATAACAAACAATTGTTGCAAGATAGTATGTTAGTTAAAACTACTTTTAAATCATTACATAGTACACTATTTCTTTTTATAAGTTGTTAGCTTAGAAGCTTTGCAAGTAATACATAAAAATAACTTATAGTAGGCTTCTAACCGATTTGTCTTGATTTTGAAAAGTAAAAAAAAAAACTATATACCTTTGTTTCATAACAGTTTCAATGTATAATATTTTGAGTTTAAAAATTTAACGTTCATAATTTCGTAGGCCGTATGACGACAATTATTTTATCAAATCTTCTTAACCATATACTATTTATCACATTTATTTGTGTATATTTGCTGCACATAAATATATTTTCTCAAGTCTTACAACCCTTTCATTTTCCTAATATGATATTTTTCAAAATAGATATTTGAAAATTTTAAAGTTTCCATATATTATTTCAGATTTTCATTTTCCATATATTATTTAAATTAATTCAACTTTTTCTTTATTTCATATTATTTAGTTTATCAATTTTTTAAATTTTACGAGCGAAAAAAGTTTATCTTTAAAAAATTTAAAATCAACATAATAGGCTCTTCAAAAGTAGTAATCTATTAAAATAAGTAACTAAAATCATATAATTTACGAAGATATTATATGATTTTAAAATAATATATTTTACGACGGGCACTGTTCTATACGAAAGAGATTTAGCATTGTTTATCCTACTACCTCGTAGAATTTAGGTTACTAGTTTTATAATTCTAACTGGTTCATGTGCTCTTTGAATGTTTGTACTGGTGAGTTATAGATTTAGGAAAGAATTCGGCGACAACTAATGAAAAGGAACAACGAAGAGCACATAGACCTTACCATATATACTGGGATCTCTATATGACGATTAAGGTTATGTGACACATATCGTTAGAAAGCCACGAATGTAGATTACAACGCAAAAAGCGAATTGAAATTTCGACATCTTGAGAAGAAGTTATGGGCAAAACAGGGAAGTCGCGCAAAAATAGTTGATTTCAGGCTAGTGCTACCAGCACTCTACCTAGTGCTGCCAGCACCAGTGCTTCCAGCGCCTTGTGTAGTGCTAGCAGCAACAGTGCTGGTAGCACCTGTGTGGGTGCTGCTAGCACTTGCTTGGAGCAAGCTTGCGCCACTTCACGATTTTGGCAATAACTTTTTATCCAAGTCTCGGAATTGCAATTCGATTTTTGCGCTGGAAACTAGACACCTTTTGCTTTTCAATTCGGGGTTTCTGGTTGCCCAGATGTCTCTACATAAGTCTCGGTAGGTCACGGAAGTTTAGTTTTTGTTGCACTTACCTTTGCGTCTTATTGCTGCGAGAACGAAAGATATAATCATGACTATCATTGTAATATTCAATTAAAAAGATTTAACTTTTTGTTTTCTTTTACAAAAAAAACGTTACGTGCGGAGGTGCTTTGTTATTTTTTTCTTTGTTAATTTTCAATAAAAATAGGAATTTTACTGAAATAGACTTACATATATAACAAACGATTGTTGCAACTTGCAAGATAGTATGTTAGTTAAAACTACTTTTAAATTATTACATAGTACACTATTTCTTTTTATAAGTAGTTAGTTTAGAAGCTTTGCAAGTAATACATAAAAATAACTTATAGTAGGCTTCAAACCGATTTGTCTTGATTTTGAAATGTTAAAAAAAAAATATACCTTTGTTTCATAACAACTTCAATGTATAATATTTTGAGTTTAAAAATTTAACGTTAATAATTTCGTAGGCCGTATGACGTCAATTATTTTATCATATCTTCTTAACCATATACTATTTATCACATTTATTTGTGTATATTTGCTGCACATAAATATATTTTCTCAAGTCTTACAACCCTTTCATTTTCCTAATATGATATTTTTCGAATAGATATTTGAAAATTTTAAAGTTTCCATATATTATTTCAGATTTTCATTTTCCATATATTATTTAAATTATTTCATCTTTTTATTTATTTCATATTATTTAGTTTATCAATTTTTTTCAATTTTTACGAGCGACAAACGTTTATCGTTAAAAAATTTAAAATCAACATATGAGACTCTTTGAAAATAGTAATCTATTAAAATAAGTAACTAAAATCATATAATTTACGAAGATTGTATATGATTTTAAAATAATAAATTTTACGACGGGCACTATCCTATACGAAAGAGATTTATCATTGTTTATCCTACTACCTTGTAGAATTTAGGTCACTAGTTCTATAATTCTAACTTGTTCATGTGCTCTTTGAATGTTGGTACTGGTGAGTTATAGATTCAGGAAAGAGTTCGGCGACAACTAATGTAAATGAACAACGAAGAGCACATAGACCTTACCATATATACTGGGATCTATATATGACGATTAAGGTTATGTGACACATATCGTTAGAAATCCACGGATGTTTAGCTTACAACGCAATAAGCGAATTGAAATTTCGACATTCGGAGAAGAAGTTATGGGTGAAACAGTGAAGTCGCGCAAAAATAGTTGATTTCAGGCTAGTGCTACCAGCACTCTACCTAGTGCTGCCAGCACCAGTGCTTCCAGCGCCTTGTGTAGTGCTAGCAGAACCAGTACTGGTAGCACCTGTGTGGGTGCTGCTAGCACTTGCTTGGAGCAAGGTTGCGCCACTTCACTATTTCGGCAATAACTTTTTATCCAAGTGTCGAAATCGTAATTCGATTTTTGCGTTGGAAGCTAGAAACCTTTGACTTTTCAATTTAGGGTTTTACGTTACCCAGTTGTCTCTACATAAGTCTCGGTAGGTCACGGAAGTTCAGTTTTTGTTGCATTTACCTTTGCATTTTATTGCTGCGAGAACGAAAGATATAATCATGACTATCATTGTAATATTTAATTAAAAAGATATAATTTTTTGTTTTCTTTTACAAAAAAAAACGTTACGTGAGGAGGTTCTTTGTTATTTTTTTCTTTGTTAATTTTCAATAAAAATAGGAATTTTACTGAAATAGACTTACATATATAACAAACGTTTGTTGCAAGATAGTATGTAAGTTAAAAGTATTTTTAAATTATTTAATAGTACACTATTTCTTTTTATAAGTAGCTAGTTTAGAAGCTTTGCAAGTAATACATAAAAATATTTTATAGTAGGCTTCTAACCGATTTGTCTTGATTTTGAAAAGTTTTTTAAAAAATACCTATGTTTCATAACAACTTCAATGTATAATATTTTGAGTTTGAAAAGTTAACGTTACTAATTTCGTAGGCCGTATGACGTCAATTATTTTATCATATCTTCGTAGCCATATACTATTTATCACATTTATTTGTGTATATTTGCTGCACATAATATATTTTCTCAAGTCTTACAACCCTTTCATTTTCCTAATATGATATTTTTCGAATAGATATTTGATAATTTTAAAGTTTCCATATATTATTTCAGATTTTCATTTTCCATATATTATTTAAATTATTTCAACTTTTTCTTTATTTCATATTATTTAGTTTATCAATTTTTTCAATTTTACGAGCGACAAAAGTTTATCGTTAAAAAATTTAAAATCAACATAATAGACTCTTCGAAAATAGTAATCTATTAAAATTAGTAACTAAAATCATATAATTTACAAAGATAGTATATGATTTTAAAATTATATATTTTACGACCGGCATTGTTCTATACGAAAGAGATTTAGCAATGTTTATCCTACTCCCTTGTAGAATTTAGGTCACTAGTTTTATAATTCTAACTGGTTCATGTGCTCTTTGAATGTTTGTACTGGTGGGTTAATGATTTAGGAAAGAGTTCGGCGACAACTAATGAAAAGGAACAACGAAGAGCACATAGACCTTACCATATATACTGGGATCTCTGTATGACGATTAAGGTTATCTGACACATATCTTTAGAAAGCCACGGATGTCTATAATACAACGCAAAAAGCGAATTGAAATTTTGACATCCTGAGAAGAAGTTATGGGCGAAACGGTGAAGTCGCGCAAAAATAGTTGATTTCAGGCAAGTGCTACCAGCACTCGACCTAGTGCTGCCAGCACCAGTGCTTCCAGCGCCTTGTGTAGTGCAAGCAGCACCAGTGCTGGTAGCACCTGTGTGGGTGCTGCTAGCACTTAATTGGAGCAAGGTTGCGCCACTTCACTATTTCGGCAATAACTTTTTATCCAAGTGTCGGAATTGCAATTCGATTTTTGCGTTGGAAACTAGACACCTTTGGCTTTTCAATTTTGGGTTTTACGTTACCCAGTTGTCTCTACATAAGTCTCGGTAGGTCACGGAAGTTCAGTTTTTGTTGCATTTACCTTTGCACTATTGCTGCGAGAACGAAAGATATAATCATGACTATCATTGTAATATTTAATTAAATAGATATAATTTTTAGTTTTCTTTTACAAAAAAAAAAAGTTACGTGAGGAGGTGCTTTGTTATTTTTTTCTTTGTTAATTTTCAATAAAAATAGGAATTTTACTGAAATAGACATACATATATAACTAACGATTGTTGCAAGATAGTATGTTAGTTAAAACTATTTTTAAATTATTAAATAGTACACTATTTCGTTTTATAAGTAGTTAGTGTAGAAGCTTTGCAAGTAATACATAAAAATAACTTATAGTAGGCTTCTAACCGATTTGTCTTGATTTTGAAAAGTTAAAAAAAAGAAATACCTTTGTTTCATAACAACTTCAATGTATAATATTTTGAGTTTAAAAATTTAACGTTAATAATTTCGTAGGCCGTATGACGTCAATTATTTTATCATATCTTTTTTACCATATACTATTTATCACATTTATTTGTGTATATTTGCTGCACATAAATATATTTTCTCAAGTCTTACAACCCTTTCATTTTCCTAATATGATATTTTTCGAATAGATATTTGAAAATTTTAAAGTTTCCATATATTATTTCAGATTTTCATTTTCCATATATTATTTAAATTATTTCAACTTTTTATTTATTTCATATTATTTAGTTTATCAATTTTTTCAGTTTTTAGAGCGACAAAAGTTTATCGTTAAAAAATTAAAATCAACATATGAGACTCTTTGAAAATAGTAATCTATTAAAATAAGTAACTAAGGTAATTCAGTGCGATGATTTATTTACCTTAAAACTTGCCTACGCACGTGGAATCTTTTATATATTTGCACATGCGATTTATATTATTTAGGAGTACTTCTTGCCAAAAGCAGTAAAAAAGAGCATCGAAAAGTACAAAGACAATGCAATTGTTTTGGAACTTCAATTGGAATAATGTGTTTATGTGCCTACCACTATTGTAAAGCTACGAATGTCTAGTTTTCAACGCAAAGAGCGGATTGCAATTCGGACATCGGGAGAAGAAGTTATGGCCAAATACGCGACCTCGCGCAAACTTGTTAGAGACAGCGCGACCAGGCGCGATCAGGCGCGACCAAGGGCTGATCGCGCTGTGGCCTAGTCGCGCCACTCGTGTACAAGTTTGCGCAACGTCGTCATTTAGGCCATAACTTCTTCTCCCGATGTCCGAATCGCAATCCGTTTTTTGCGTTGGAAACTTGACATCCATGGCTTCCCATTGATGTTTTGAAATCATTCAGAATTGTAAGATGTGACAAAATAGTACCTTATTTCCTAAAACAAATGTTGAAACGTTAACATTAGAGAATAGCGGGAGTTTGATTTACCAAACAAACCTCTTTGTTTGCCTATAGCAATCCACGTTGCTCTGATAATCATGTAGGGTTGCATCATGGGTGAATGGAATACGATATGTAATTTTTTAAAGCAATATAGATATTTTATGGTTATTTAAAAAATGTTATATTTAAAACCGTCGTGTGAGTCCGAGTTTGGATAAAGCGAATCGAAGATTTTTTATTTATATATTATGATTTGAAGTATGAATTTTTTTTCAGGATTGTAAATTAATTTGAAAAGGGAGTAGGTGCGATTATTTTCCATATTTGGTGTACAATTAAAAGATTCAAAAAACCGAGGGACGATGTGTAATTCGTTATACTAGAAATTAATTCACGGAAAGATGAAGGGCGAAAATATTGTCATTTTTTTTTGATGGAGGGTCCAAAATCGATATCAAGCAAATTATACAACCAATTCGACAAAAATCATATTTTTTTTTTGTTTGTAAGTTTTATGCTAATTTTGCTATTTTAAAGGGGCTTAATGCATCACGGTTTAACGTACTTATTTGTGGTAGAAGTATAAGGTAGTTCAGTACGATGACTTATTTACCTTTATACTTGTTCCTACGCAGGTGGATCTTTTCTATATTTGCACACACGATTTATATGATTTAGGAATAATTCTTGCCAAAATAAGTAAAAATGAGCATCGAAAAGTACAAAGACAATGCAATTGTTTTGGAACCTCAATTGGAATAATGTGTTTATGTGCATACCACTATTGTAAAGCCACAGTTGTCTAGTTTTCAACGCAAAGAGCGGATTGCAATTCGGACATCGGAAGAAGAAGTTATGGCCAAATCCGCGACCTCGCGCAAACTTATTCGAGACAACGCGACCAGGCGCGACCAAAGGCCACAGCGCGATCGCGCTAGGTTGGCTCCCTAGTCACGCCACTCGTGTACAAGTTTGTGCAATTATAGAAAAACAAAATAAAAATAGTATTCTCTCAGTACTAAAGTATTTCATGGTAATGTACGTGTCTTTTTCACTGTTTTGTTCATTTAAAAGAAAACTCAAGGGGGGAGCATTGGGATGTTGACACTCTATAAATTTCATTTGTTTTGTGAATATTTTGTTATAGTTTGTAAGTTGATATATCATGCATAGAATTCCCATGAATATGAAAGTATTTTATAATCCAAAATGGACAATTTTATGCCAACTCATTATTTTTCAAAAATGCAAAGGGGTTAGACTTTCAAAATATTCGATTCGTTTCACCTTCTTAAATTAGAAGTATTTGCTATCGTTTGTTAGGTAAATAGATCAAAATTGACTTCTAAATTATAGAAAAAAAAGAATAAAAATACAACTCTCTCAGTATTAAAGTATTTCATGGTAATTTACGAGTGTTTTTCACTATTTTGTTTATTAAAAAAAAAACTCAAGGGGGGAGCATTGGGATGTTAACACTGTATAAACTTCATTTGTTTTCCAAATATTTTGCTATAGTTTGTGAGCAAATATATCATGCATAGAATTCCCGTGAATATGAAAGTATTCTGAAATTCAAAACGGACAATTTTATGCCAACTCATTATTTTTTAAAAATGAAAAGGGGTTAGCCTTTGAAAATATTCGATTCGTTTAACCTTTTTAAACTTGAAGTGCTTGCTATCGTTTGTTAGGTAAATAGATCAAAATTGGCTTCTCAACTATAGAAAAATAGAATAAAAATAGTACTCTCTCTGAATTAAAGTATTTCATGGTAATTTACGAGTGTTTTTCACAATTTTGTTCATTTAATAAAAAACTCAAGGGGGGAGTATTGGAATGTTGACACTGTATAAACTTCATTTGTTTTCCAAATATTTTGCTATAGTTTGTTAGCCGATATATCATGCATAGAGTTCCCATGAATATGAAAGTATTTTGAAATCCAAAACGGGCAATATTATGCCAACTCATTATTTTTCAAAAATGCAAAGGGGTTAGCCTTTGAAAATATTCGATTCGTTTTACCTTTTTAAATTTGAAGTATTTGCTATCGATTGTTATGTAAATAGATCAAATTGGCTTCTTAATTATAGAAAAACAAAATAAAAATAGTACTCTCTTTGAATTAAAGTATCTCCTGGTAATTTACGGGTGCTTTTCACTGTTTTGTTTGTTTAAAAGAAAACTCAAAGAGGGAGCTTTGGGATGTTGACACTCTATAAACTTCATTTGTTTTCTGAATATTTTTGTATATTTTGTCATCCGATATATCATGCATAAGATATCCATGAATATGAAAGTATTATGAAATAAAAAACGGACAATTTTATGCCAACTCATTATTTTTCCAAAAATGCAAAGGGGTTAACCTTTGAAAATATTCAATTCGTTTCACCTTTTTAAATTTGAAGTATTTGCTGTCGTTTGTTAGGTAAATAGATCACAATTTTCTTCTCAATTGTAGAAAAACATAATAGTATTCTCTCAGTATTAAAGTATTTCATGGTAATTTACGAGTCTTTTTCACTGTTTTGTTCATTTAAAAGAAAACTCAAGGGGGGAGCATTGGGATGTTGAAACTCTATAAACTTCATTTGTTTTCTGAATACTTTGCTATAGTTTGTAAGCTGATATATCATGCATAGAATTCTCATTAATATGAAAGTATTCTATAATCCGAAATGGAACATTTTATGCCAACTAATTATTTTTCAAAAATGCAAAGGGGTTAGCCTTTGAAAATATTCGATTCGTTTCACCTTCTTAAATTAGAAGTATTTGCTATCGTTTGTTAGGTAAATAGATCAAAATTGACTTCTAAATTATAGAAAAAAAGAATAAAAATACAACTCTCTCAGTATTAAAGTATTTCATGGTAATTTACGAGTGTTTTTCACTATTTTGTTTATTAAAAAAAAAACTCAAGGGGGGAGCATTGGGATGTTAACACTGTATAAACTTCATTTGTTTTCCAAATATTTTGCTATAGTTTGTGAGCAAATATATCATGCATAGAATTCCCGTGAATATGAAAGTATTCTGAAATTCAAAACGGACAATTTTATGCCAACTCATTATTTTTTAAAAATGAAAAGGGGTTAGCCTTTGAAAATATTCGATTCGTTTAACCTTTTTAAACTTGAAGTGCTTGCTATCGTTTGTTAGGTAAATAGATCAAAATTGGCTTCTCAACTATAGAAAAACAGAATAAAAATAGTACTCTCTCTGAATTAAAGTATTTCATGGTAATTTACGAGTGTTTTTCACTATTTTGTTCATTTAATAAAAAACTCAAGGGGGGAGTATTGGAATGTTGACACTGTATAAACTTCATTTGTTTTCCAAATATTTTGCTATAGTTTGTTAGCCGATATATCATGCATAGAATTCCCATGAATATGAAAGTATTTTGAAATCCAAAACGGGCAATATTATGCCAACTCATTATTTTTCAAAAATGCAAAGGGGTTAGCCTTTGAAAATATTCGATTCGTTTTACCTTTTTAAATTTGAAGTATTTGCTATCGATTGTTATGTAAATAGATCAAATTGGCTTCTTAATTATAGAAAAAAAAATAAAAATAGTACTCTCTTTGAATTAAAGTATCTCCTGGTAATTTACGAGTGCTTTTCACTGTTTTGTTTGTTTAAAAGAAAACTCAAAGAGGGAGCATTGGGATGTTCACACTCTATAAACTTCACTTGTTTTCTGAATATTTTTGTATATTTTGTCATCCGATATATCATGCATAAGATATCCATGAATATGAAAGTATTATGAAATAAAAAACGGACAATTTTATGCCAACTCATTATTTTTCCAAAAATGCAAAGGGGTTAACCTTTGAAAATATTCAATTCGTTTCACCTTTTTAAATTTGAAGTATTTGCTGTCGTTTGTTAGGTAAATAGATCACAATTTTCTTCTCAATTGTAGAAAAACATAATAGTATTCTCTCAGTATTAAAGTATTTCATGGTAATTTACGAGTCTTTTTCATTGTTTTGTTCATTTAAAAGAAAACTCAAGGGGGGAGCATTGGGATGTTGAAACTCTATAAACTTCATTTGTTTTCTGAATACTTTGCTATAGTTTGTAAGCTGATATATCATGCATAGAATTCTCATTAATATGAAAGTATTCTATAATCCAAAATGGAACATTTTATGCCAACTAATTATTTTTCAAAAATGCAAAGGGGTTAGCCTTTGAAAATATTTGATTCGTTTCACCTTTTTAAATTTGAAATATTTGCTATCGTTTGTTAGGTAAATAGATCAAAATTGGCTCTTCAATTAAGAAAAACAGAATAAAAATACAACTCTCTCAGTATTAAAGTATTTCATGGTAATTTACGAGTCTTTTTCACTATTTTGTTCATTTAAAAAAAACATCAAGGGGGCAGCATTGGGATGTTGACACGGTATAAACTGCATTTGTTTTCCAAAGATTTTGCTATAGTTTGTTAACCGATATATCATGCAAGAATTACCATGAATATGGAAGTCTTCTGAAATCCAAAACGGACAATTTTATGCCAACTCGTTATTTTTCAAAAAATCCAAATGGGTTAGCCTTTGAAAATATTCGATTCGTTTCACCTTTTTAAATTTGAAGTATTTGTTGTCGTTTGTTAGGTAAATAGATCAAAATTTTCTTCTCAATTATAGAAAAACATATTAAAAATAGTATTCTCTCAGTATTAAAGTATTTCATGGTAATTTACGAGTCTTTTTCACTGTTTTGTTCATTTAAAAGAAAACTCAAGGCGGAGCATTGGGATGTTGACACTCTATAAACTTGATTTGTTTTCTGAATATTTTGCTATAGTTTGTAAGCTGATATATCATTCATAGAATTCCCATGAATATGAAAGTATTCTATAATCCAAAATGGACAAGTTTATGTCAACTCATTATTTTTAAAAAATGCAAAGGGGTTAGCCTTTGAAAATATTCGATTCGTTTCACCTTTTTAAATTCGAAATATTTGGTATTGTTTGTTAGGTAAATAGATCAAAATTGGCTTTTGAATTATAGAAAAACAGAATAAAAATACTACTCTCTCAGTATTAAAGTATTTCATGGTAATTTACGAGTCTTTTTCATTGTTTTGTTCATTTAAAAAAAATGTTGACATGGTATAAACTCCATTTGTTTTCCAAAGATTTTGCTATAGTTTGTTAACCGATATATCATGCATAGAATTACCATGAATATGAAAGTATTCTGAAATCCAAAACGGACAATTTTATACCAACTCGTTATTTTTCAAAAAATCCAAAGGGGTTAGCCTTTGAAAATATTCGATTCGTTTCACCTTTTTAAATTTGAAGTATTTGCTATCGTTTGTTAGGTAAATAGATCAAAATTGGCTTCTCAATTATAGAAAAATAGAATAAAAATAGTACTCTTTCTGTATTAAAGTATGTCATGGTAATTTACGAGTGTTTTTCACTGTTTTGTTCATTTAAAAAAAACTTAAGGGAGGAGCATTTGGATGGTTACACTGTATAAACTTCATTTGTTTTCCAAATATTTTGCTATAGTTTGTCAGCCGATATATCATGCATAGAATTCCCATGAATATGAAAGTATTCTGAAATCCAAAACGGACAATTTTATGCCAACTCATAATTTTTCAAAAATGCAAAGGGGTTAGCCTTTGAAAATATTCGATTCGTTTCACCTATTTAAATTTGAAGTATTTGTTATTGTTTGTTAGGTAAATAGACCAAAATTTTCTTCTCAATTATAGAAAAACATAATAAAAATAGTATTGTCTCAGTATTAAAGTATTTCATGGTAATTTACGAGTCTTTTTCACTGTTTTATTCATTTAAAAGAAAACTCAAGGGGGGAGTATTGGGATGTTGACACTCTATAAACTTCATTTGTTTTTTGAATATTTTGCTATAGTTTGTAAGTTGATATATCATGCATAGAATTCCCATAAATATGAAAGTATTCTATAATCCAAAACGGACAATTTTATGCCAACTCATTATTTTTCAAAAATGCAAAGGGGTTTGTCTTTGAAAATATTCGATTCGTTTCACCTTTTTAAATTTGAAGTATTTGCTATCGTTTGTTAGGTAAGTAGATCAAAATTGGCTTCCAAATTATAGAAAAACAGAATAAAAATACAACTCTATCAGTATTAAAGTATTTCATGGTAATTTACGAGTCTTTTTCACTATTTTGTTCATTTAAAAAAAATCTCAAGGGGCAGCATTGGGATGTTGACACGGTATAAACTTCATTTGTTTTCCAAAGGCTTTGCAATAGTTTGTTAACCAATATATCATGCATAGAATGCCCATGAATATGATAGTATTCTAAAATTCAAAACGGACAATTTTATGCCAACTCATTATTTTTCAAAAATGCAAATGGGTTAGCCTTTGAAAATATTCGATTCGTTTCACCTTTTTAAATTTGAAGTGTTTGGTATCGTTTGTTAGGTAAATAGATCATTTTGGTTTCTCAACTATAGAAAGACAGAATAAAAATAGTACTCTCTCGGAATTAAAGTATTTCATGGTAATTTACGAGTGCTTTTCACTGTTTTGTTCATTTAATAAAAAACTCAAGGGGAGAGCATTAGGATGTTGACACTATATAAACTTTATTTGTTTTCCAAATATTATTCTATAGTTTGTCAGCCGATATATCATGCATAGAATTACCATGAATATGAAAGTATTGAGAAATTCAAAACGGACAATTTTATGCCGACTCATTATTTTTCCAAAAAGGCAAAGGGGTTAGCTTTTGAAAATATTTGATTCATTTCACCTTTTTAAATTGGAAGTGTTTGCTATCATTTGTTAGGTAAATAGATCAAATTTGGCTTCTCAATTATAGAAAAACATAATTAAAATAGTACTTTCTTTGTATTAGAGTATTTCATGGTAATTTACGAGTGTTTTTCACTGTTTTGTTTATTTAAAAAAAAAACTCAAGGGGGGAGCATTGGGATGTTGACACTGTATAAACTTCATTTATTTTCCAAATATTTTGCTATAGTTTGCCAGCCGATATATCATGCATAGAATACCCATGAATATGAAAGTATTCTGAAATTCAAAACGGACAATTTATGCCAACTCATTATTTTTCAAAAATGCAAAGGGGTTAGCCTTTGAAAATATTCGATCCGTTTCACCTTTTTAAATTGAAGTATTTGTTATCGTTTGTTATGTAAATAGATCAAATTGGCTTTTTAATTATAGAAAAACAGATAAAAATAGTTCTCTATCTGAATTAAAGTATTTCATTGTAACTTATGAGTGTTTTTCACTGTTTTGTTCATTTAAAAACAAAACTCAAGTGGGGAGAATTGGGATGTTGACACTCTATAAACTTCCTTTATTTTCGAAATATTTTGCTATAATTTTTCAGCCGATATATCATGCATAGAATTCCCATGAATATAAAAGTATTCTTAAATCCAAAACGGACAACTTTATGCCAACTCATTATTTTTCAAAAATGCAAAGGGGTTTTGCTATAGTTTGTCAACCGATATATCATGCATAGAATTTCCATGAATATGAAAGTATTCTAAAATTCAAAACGGACAATTTTATCCCAACTCATTATTTTTCCAAAAATGCAAAGGGGTTAGCCTTTGAAAATAATTGATTCATTTCACCTTTTTGAATTTGAAGTATTTGTTATGGTTTGCTAGGTAAATAGATCAAAACTAGCTTCTCAATTATAGAAAAACAGAATAAAAATAGTATTCTCCCAATATTAAAGCATTTCATGGTAATTTACGAGTGATTTTTAATGTTTTGTTCATTTTTAAAAAAAATTCAAGGGGGAGCGTTGGGATGTGGACACTGTATAATCATTTGTTTTTCAAATATTTAACTATAGTTTGTCAACCGATATATCATGCATAGAACTCCCATGAATATGAAAGTATTCTGAAATCCAAAACGGACAATTTTATGCCAACTCATTATTTGCCAAAAAATACAAAGGGGTTAGCCTTTGAACATATTTGATGCATTTCACCTTTTCAAATTTGAAGTATTTGGGATGGTTTGTTAGGTAAATATTACAAAATTGGCTTCTCAATTATAGAAAAAAAGAATAAAAATAGTATTCTCCCAGTATTAAAGTATTTCATGGTAATTTACAATTGTTTTTCAATGTTTTGTTCATTTTAAGAAAAATTCAAGGGGGGAGCGTTGGGATGTTAACACTGTATAAACTTCATTTGTTTTTCAAATATTTTGCTATAGTTTGTCAGCCGATATATGATGCATAGAATTCCGGTGAATATGAAAGTATTCTGAAATCTAAAACGGACAATTTTATGCCAACTCATTATTCGCCCAAACACGCAAAGGGGTTAGCCTTCGAAAATATTTTATTCATTTCACCTTTTTATATTTGGAGTATTTGTTATGGTTTGTCTAGTGTATAGATCAAAATTGGCTTCTTAGTCATAGAAAAACCGAATAAAAATAGTATTCTCTCAGTATTAGTGTATTTTATGGTAATTTACAAGTGTTTTTCAATATTTTGTTCATTTAAAAATAAATTCAAGAGGTGAGCGTTGGGATGTTGACACTGTATAAACTTCATTTGTTTTTCAAATATTTTGCTATAGTTTGTCAACCGATATATCATGCATAGAATTACCATGAATATTAAAGTATTCTGAAATCCAAAAACGGACAATTTTATGCCAAGTCATTATTTGCCAAAAAATGCAAAGGGGTTAGCCTTTGCAAATATTTGATTCATTTCACCTTTTTAAATTTGAAGTATTTGTTATGGTTTGTTAGGTAAATAGATCAAAATTGGCTTCTCAATTATAGAAAAATAGGATAAAAATAGTACTTTCTCAGTCTTTAGGTATTTCATGGTAATTTACGAGTGGTTTTCAATGTTTTGTTCGTTTAAAAAAAATTCAAGGGGGGAGCGTTGGGATGTTGACATTGTATAAATTTCATTTGTTTTTCAAATATTTTTATATAGTTTTTCAACCGATATATCATGCATAGAATTCCCATGAATATTAAAGTAATCTGAAATCTAAAACGGACAATTTTATGTCAACTCATTATTCGCCCAAAAAATGCAAAGGGGTTAGCCTTTGAAAATATTTGATTCATTTCACCTTTTTAAATTAAAAAGAATTTGCGATGGTCTGTTAGGTAAATATTTCGAAATTGGCTTCCCTATAGGAAAACAGAATAAAAATAGTATTCTCTTAGTATTAAAGTATTTCATGGTAATTTACGATTGTTTTTCAATGTTTTGTTCATTCTAAAAAAAATTCAAGGGGGAGAGTTGGATGTGGACACTGTATACACTTCATTTGTTTTTCAAATATTTTGCCATAGTTTGTCAACCGATATATCATGCATAGAATTCCCATTAATATGAAAGTATTCTGAAATTCAAAACGGACAATTTTATGCCAACTCATTATTTGCCAAAAAATGCAAAGTGTTAGCCTTTGAAAATATTTGTTTCATTTCACTTTTTTAAATTTGAAGTATTTGTTATGGTTTGTGTAGTGTACATAACAAAATGAGCTTCTTAGTTATAGAAAAAATGAATAAAAATAGTATTCTCTAAGTATTAATACATTTCATGGGTAATTCACGAGTGTTTTTCAATGTTTTGTTCATTTAAAAAGAAATTCAAGGGGGGAGCATTGGATGTTGACACTGTATAAACTTCATTTGTTTTTCAAATATTTTGCCATAGTTTGTCAACGGATATATCATGTATAGAATTACCATGAATATGAAAATATTCTAAAATCCAAAAATAGACAATTTTATGCAAACTCATTATTTGCCAAAAAATGCAAAGGGGTTAGCCTTTGAAAATATTTGATTCATTTCACCTTTTTAAATTTGAAGTATTTGCTATGGTTTGTTAGGTAAAATAGATCAAAATTGGCTTCTAAATTATAGAAAAACATAATAAAAATAGTATTCTGTTATTATTAAAGTATTTCATGCTAATTTACGAGTGTTTTTCAATGTTTTGTTCATTTAAAAAAATTCAAGGGGGAGCATTGGGATGCTGACATTGTATAAACTTCATTTATTTTTCAAATATTTTTCTATAGTTTTTCGACCGATATATCATGCATAGAATTCCCATGAATATTAAAGTATTCTGAAATCCAAAACGGACAATTTTATGCCAACTCATTATTCGCCCAAAAAATGCAAAGTGTTAGCCTTTTGAAATATTTGATTCATTTCAACTTTTTAAATTTGAAGTATTTGCTATGGTATGTTAGGTAAATAGATCAAAATCGGCATCTCAGTTATAGAAAAACCGAATAAAAACAGTATTCTCATAGTATTAAAGTATTTCATTGAAATTTATGAGTGGTTTTTAATAATTTGTTCATATAAAAAATATTTCAGGGGGGAGCGTTGGGATGTTGACACTTTCTAAACTTCATTTGTTTTTCAAATATTTTTCTATAGTTTTTCAACCGATATATTATGCATAGAATTCCCATGAATATGAAAGTATTCTCAACTCCAAAACGGACAATTTTATGCCAACTCATTATTTGCCAAAAAATGCAATGGGGTTAGCCTTTGAAAATATTTGATTCATTTCACCTTTTAAAATTTGAAGTATTTGTTATGGTTTGTTAGATAAATAGATTAAAATTGGCTTCTGAATTATAGAAAAACAGAATGAAAATAGTATTCTCTCAGTATTAAAGTATTTCATGGTAATTTACGATAATTTTTCAGTGTTTTGTTCATTTAAAAAAAAATTCCAGGTGGGAGCGTTGGGATGTTGACACTGTATAAACTTCATTTGTTTTTCAAATATTTTGCAATAGTTTGTCAACCGATATATCATGCCTAGAATTCCCATGAATAAGAAAGTATTCTGAAATCCAAAACTGATAATTTTATGCTAACTCATTATTTGCCAAAAAAAGAGAGGGGTTAGCCTTTGAAAATATTTGATTCATTTTGTCTTTTAAAATTTGAAGTATTTGCAAATGATTAGGTAAATACTTCACAATTGGCTTATCAACTATTGAAAACAGAATGAAAATAGTACAGTATTAAAGTATTTCATGGTAATTTACGATTGTTTTTCAATGTTTTGTTCGTTTAAAAAAAATTCAAGGGGAGAGCGTTGGGATGTTGACACTGTATAAACTTCATTTATTTTTCAAATATTTTTCTCTAGTTTGTCAACCGATATATCATGCATAGAATACCATGAATATGAAAGTATTCTGAAATCCCAAAAGAACAATATAATGCCAACTCATTATTCGCCCAAAAAATGCAAAGGGGTTAGCCTTTGAAAATATTTGATTCATTTCACCTTTTTAAATTAAAAAGAATTGCGCGGCTTTGTTTGGTAAATATTTTAAAATTGGCTTCTCAATAATAGAAAAACAGAATAAAAATAGTATTCTCTATATGACGATTTAGGAAAGAGTGTGGCGACAACTAATGAAAAGAAACAAAGAAGAGCACATAGACCTTGCCATATATAGTGGGATCTGTATATGACGATTTAGGCTATATGCCACATTTCTTTGGAAAGCCACGGGTGTCTAGATTACAACACAAAAAGCAAATTGAAATCTCGACATCCGAAAAATAAGTTATGGCCGAAACAGTGAAGTCACGCAAAAATACTTGATTTCAGGCTAATTCTACCAGCACTCTACCTAGTGCTGCCAACACTAGTGCTAGCAGCATCTTGTGTAGTGCTAGCAGCACTATTGCTAGTAGCACTTGCTTGGAGCAAGCTTGCGCAACTTCACGATTTCGTCAATAACTTTTTATCTAGGTGTTGGAATTGCATTTCGATTTTTGCGTTGGAAACTAGACACCTTGGGATTCTTGATTTGGGGTTTCACGTTGCCCAGTTGTCTCTACATAAGTCTCAGTAAGTCACGGAAATTCACTTTTTGTTGCACTTACCTTGGCGTTTTATTGCCGCGAGAACGAAAGATATTATCATGACTATCATTGTAATATTTAATTAAAAGATATAATTTTGCGTTTTCTTAGAAATTAATTCAGTAATTTTGCGTTATACTTGAAATTAATTCAGGGAAAGATGAAGGACGGGAATTTGTCATTATCTTATTGAGGGTCCAAAATTGATACATAAGCAAATTATGTGACCAATTCGAAATATTTTCGCACTAACGAGGAATATTCATTTTTTTATTTTGCAAGTTTTATGCTAGTTTTGCTGTTCAAAGGGGTTTTATGCATCACGGTATAATGTACTTATTTGAGGTAGGAGTTTAAGGTAGTTTAGTGCGATGACTCACTTACCTTTGAACTTGTTCCTACGCACGTTGAATCTTTTCTGTATTTGCACGCGTGAGTTATTTCATTTAGTAGTAATTCCTGCCAAAAGAGGTAAAAGGAGCATCGAAAAGTACAAAGACAATGAAATTATTTTGGAACCTCAATAGGACTAATGTGGTTATGTGCCTACCACTATTTTAAATCCACGGATGTCTAGTTTTCAACGCAAAAAGCGGATTGCAATTCGGACATCGTGAGAAGAAGTTATGGCCAAAACCGCAACCTCGCGCAAATTTGCTCGATCAAGCGCGACCAGGCGCGATCAGGTGCGACCAAGGGCTGATCGCGCTGTGGCCGATCCCAGCGCGATCGCGCTAGGTCGCGCCCGAGTCGCGCTGCGCTTGAGCAAGTTTGATGTTATGAACTCATCAAACTGTTCGCGATATGGAAGGAAATTGGATATGCTAGGACTTCTAAGTCGCAGCCCAACACCAAAAGGTGCAGCAAAGAAGCATGTATCTGGTAAGGTTGGAACATATTCAAAGTAATTCCAGATCGGACAAGACTGAGGTAAACAACTTGATGTCGGCTCCTGCAAGTTCTCTGGTTTTACTTCATTACCATTATCAGACCTACAAAATAAGCTGATGTTTCGTTGAACTGCATTTGCACAAATAGGGTTTCCTTGAAGCCTGTATATTTTGAAGTAGCTTTTTGATTAGTATCATAACAAATTTCAGTTTGAACAAACTTTAGGTGGAAGCTAACACATATTGATATAAGAAATGAAAAAGCAAAGATGGAGGGCCTATATATTAAAAACAACGTACATATGCTGTCATCATTTCATGTACAAGCAAAAGATAGAAGGTCTATGTATAATGACCAACACATATGTCGTAGCAACTTGACAGGTTTTGAGCAAGTTGCATGATGCAAAACCAGGATAGTTTTACAAAATGCATCAATACCTCTGTAAGGCCAACATCTCTCTCCATGCTGATTGGATCTAGTAGTTAAACAGTAGCTTTCAAGTTTCAGCTCTGTCTATATCTATTCTATGGCGGTTTTGGGTTACATTCGTAAAAAACTATTGTGTGGAACTTAAAATTTCTCAAATTAGCTTGACAGTAAGTAATCTACTAATCTCTACCTGGGGGGTGGGGGCGACAGTGGGTAGTATCTGTCAGTGTTCAATTATTTTTTGAACTAAAACGAGACTTACTTTAAGGTTACATTAGGAGGAATCTCAAGGATGCCCAAGATATCAGAAAGTAAGTTATTTTCAAAGTTTCTGCAAGAAATAACGAAAAGTTAGATTAGTTTAAAAGAAATAGCACAATCAAGTCATTGATATACCATCCGAAAAAGACAGCCTTGTAGCAGTGTGACAATGATTTAAATGTCGAGACAACCAAATCAAAAGTCTAATCTAGAAAATCCTTGCCCAGAAAAGACATAGAAAGTAAGGAGTACTTGGCATCATGTTGTCTTACATATCAACTTTTGTATCTGAAGTGAATGTTATGTTCTCCCAAATGGTAGATGGCACATATCCGCTCAATAAATTGTTATCCAGATACCTATACATGACACAATCTCAAAATCACATGAAAATTTAAACAAGACTCTTTTGAAGATAAATAGTAGAATTTTAGAAGTCAGAGTTTCTCACAGTTTCTGGAGATGAGAGAGCCCGGAGAAGTTGGACGGAATGGACCCATTCATTGTCTGATAGAACTCTGAAAGTATCACAGTTTAAGCGTATTATAGTAGTGAGTGCGATGATATTCTGTGAAAGTACAGCCAGCTGTTGGAAGATGTGAGAAAATGTAAATGTCAAAAGTCTTGGACTTGAGACGTTAAGAAGCTACATACATGGTCGTGATATTTTGAGATAGTCTATTAGTAGATATTTGTCCAGTAAGTTCATTTTTGCTAAGATCCCTGAGACAAGAGACTAACAACTTAAGGACATGTTATACAAGTGAGAGTTCCACAAATTAGACATGCGATATTTACCAGGGTGTTTCAAAAGGTAAATTTTAATTAATTACAAACGCACAGATAAAGAAGGCCACGTATTCCACTGAGATCAGGAATTGCTCCTTGCAGACTGCAGTTCCTCAGGCTCCTGCTTGAATGAAATTGAACAAGAAAAGTTAAGTGAGACTGTAATCAACAAGCTCAGTAAGTAGCCTGAATTGGTTGCAAGATCAGAAAGGGATAATCTCAGTCGAATGATAAAGTTGAGGTTAGGGAACTTTTAAGTTAGAATACAACTATCAATCTGTCCTCAAGTCACTTCTTCTCTTTACTTCTTTCACAATAAATCGTTTTAAACATAATGAATCCCTTTCCCAGCTAGCATGATACTCAATATTGACCAGCGAAGCACTATGCAGCTTCATTTCTTTTAACTGGATATTATTAACATTTAATCGAATTTGACTTCTGTTGAAAATCACGGGAAGGTAGATTCTGATTTCCTTATACAATACTTTTCCCAGGAAGAAATTTAGTATATCTTGTAGTATATATTCCAGAAATCTCTATCAAATATGGGTTGTTCAAGAGGATATTACAGGAACAAATTCCAGCATGGTCAAAAGGAGGAATTCTCTTCTTAAAAGTAAATGATATGCAAGGTACAGACCTACTCAAATTGGAAAAGCAGAAACATGTCAACATTGTAATTTCTATACCTGCATGATACTAATAAGTTGTTGCAAATTGTCTACAAATATGCATAGGAGCTAGCTTGTTTTTCTCTAGAGAAGGGAGAAAGACGTACAGTTTTAAGAGCTTGCGCATGTCGCTAAATGAATCTGGAATCACACTTCCAGAAAAGTTATTGTTGTCCAGTTGACTGCAGTTAATTACTAGTTTAAGAATTGCTTTAGTCACTTGGCCAAAATAAGAAGCTAAAACGGAAGCTTTTAAAAATGTACATACAGAATGGTCAAGCTAGGCAGGTGAGAAAGCTCCGGTGGAAGATACCCAGATAGATTGTTGTTGTCGAGGAGTCTGCTAATGTCACAGTCATATATATACATGAGAATGCAGAAGTGATGGCAAACATTTTTTACTGTCGATTCTCAGATCTGATATAAATATTTTTCTTATTGGACTTACACGTGTTTAAGTAAAGGAAGGGTAGAAAGCTCAGGTGGAATCTGACCGCTGAATTTGTTGTTGTTCATGTGGCTGCGAATTGCGATACGAAACACTGTTAAGCATCGAGCATAAGTACAAACAATCTAATTAATTGGTTCAGAAAATATACTTACAAATGCTGAACTTTGAGTAAGTTCGAAAATGATGAGGGGATTCGTCCTGATAGAGAGTTCAGATCCAACTGAAATTTATTCAAATTGGCAAGATTACCAAGTTCATCTGGTAGAGGACCTGATAGTTGATTTCCGCTCAAGAGCCTGTAATTCAAACAGCTGTTTATGAACTTTTGTAACCTTCTAAAGTATTACATTTCAGCTGGAGATCAACTAAATTATTTTACCATTACTTGGAGAAAATACTGAGCTGATATCATAAAGAATGAAGCAGATATGAGAGAAGTCTCCAAATGATATTTCGAAGTCACAATTGAAACCTGTTCCCGATATTTATCATTCGCCGATCCAAGGAACTTGGTCAAATGAGCATAATTATACATCTATACTACAGGCCATATTTGTATAAGAGTGGTTCTTCAACAAAACATTAATATCTGTCCATTGAAGCATTTTTCTGCAACATTCTGACCTAGTTAAACAAATTACAAACTATTTTTGGACTTATTAAACAAAAGGACATCTTAACACAGTCTAAGATATATGAAGTCTCAACATACAAGAGCTCTAGTGCAGTAATATTGCCAATCTCCCTTGGTATGCTTCCGCTAATAGTATTCCACAAAAAGTCCCTGTCATGTACAAATCAAATGAAGGAAAACCCCACAATTAATCACCGTATAACTAGTTATTTACACGGAACATCTTCTAAATGGAAATACAAGTTGAATTGCAAATCGTTGAGGGCTCACATTCTTTTCAAAATTGTCTTCTCAATTATATAAAAACAGAATAAAAATAGTACTCTCTCAGTATTAAAGTATTTAATGGTAATTTACGAGTGTTTTTCACTCTATTGTTCATTTAAAAAAAACTCAAGGGGGAAGCATTGGGATGTTGACGCTGTATAAACTTAATGTGTTTTCCAAATATTTTTCTATAGTTTGTACCCCGATATATCATGCATAGAATTCCCATGAATATGAAAGTATTCTGAGATCCAAAACGGACAATTTTATGCCAACTCATTATTTTTCCAACAATGGAAAGGGGTTAGCCTTTGAAAATATTTGATTTATTTCACATTTTTTAAAATTGAAATATTTGCAACCGTTTGTTAGGTAAATAGATCGAATTGTCTTCTCAATTATAGAAAAACAGAATAAAAATAGTCTCTCTCAGTATTAAAGTATTTCATGGTAATTTACGAGTGTTTTTAACTGTCTTGTTCATTTAAAAAAGAACTCAAGGGGGGACCATTGGGATGATGACCCTGTATAAACTTAATGTGTTTTTCAAATATTTTTCCATAGTTTGTACCCCGATATATCATGCATAGAATTCCCATGAATATGAAAGTATTCTAAGATCCAAAACGGACAATTTTATGCCAATTCATTATTTTTTCAAAAATGCAAAGGGGTTAGCCTTGGAAAATATTGGATTTATTTCACCTTTTTTTTAAATTTGAAGTATTTGCTATGGTTTGTAAGGTAAATAGATCAAAATTGTCTTCTCAATTATAGAAAAACAGAATAAAAATAGTACTCTCTCAGTATTAAAGTATTTTATGGTAATTTACGAGTGTTTTTCAGTGTCTTGTTCATTTTAAAAAAAACTCAAGGGGGGACCATTGGGATATTGACGCTGTATAAACTTAATGTGCTTTCCAAATATTTTTCTATAGTTTGTACCCCGATATATAATGCATAGAATTCCCATGACTATGAAAGTATTCTGAGATCCAAAACGGACAATTTATGCCAATTCATTATTTTTTCAAAAATGCAAAGGGGTTAGCCTTTGAAAATATTTGATTTATTTCACCTTTTTAAATTTGAAATATTTGCAATCGTTTGTTAGGTAAGTAGATCAAAATTGTCTTCTCAATTATAGAAAAACATAATAAAATAGTACTATCTCAGTATTAAAGTATTTCTTGATAATTTACGAGTGTTTTTCACTGTCTTATTCATTTAAAAAAAACTAAGGGGGGAGCATTGAGATGTTGACGCCGTATAAACTTAATGTGTTTTCCATATATTTTTCTATAGTTTGTACACTGATATATCATGCATAGAATTCCCATGAATATGAAAGTATTCTGAGATCCAAAACGGACAATTTTCTGCCAACTAATTATTTTTCCAAAAATGCAAAGGAGTTAGCCTTTGAAAATATTCGATTCATTTCACCTTTTTACATTTGAAGTATTTGTTATGGTTTGTTAGGTAAATAGATCAAAATTGGCTTCTGAATTATAGAAAAACCGAATAAAATAGTACTCTCTCACTATTAAAGTATTTCATGATAATTTACGAGTGTTTTTCAGTTTGTTGTTCATTTAAAAAAAACTCAAGGGGGAAGCATTGAGATGTTGACGATAGATAAACTTAATGTGTTTTCCATGTATATTTCTATAGTTTGTACCACGTTATAACATGCATAGAATTCCCATGAATATGAAAGTATTCTGAGATCCAAAATGGACAATTTTATGCCAACTCATTATTTTTCCAAAAATGGAAAGGGGTTAGCCTTTGAAAATATTTGATTTATTTCACCTTTTTTTAAATTTGAAATATTTGCAAACGTTTGTTAGGTAAATAGATCAAAATTGTCTTCTCAATTATAGAATAACAGAATAAAATAGTACTCTCTCAGTATAAAAGTATTTCATGGTAATTTACGAGTGTTTTTCACTGTCTCGTTCATTTAAAAAATAAAAAACTCAAGGGGGGGAGCATTGGGATGTTGACGCTGTATAAGCTTAATGTGTTTTCCAAATAATTTTCTATAGTTTGTACCCTGATATATCATGCATAGAATTCCCATAAATATGAAAGTATTCTGAGATCCAAAATCGACAATTTTATGCCAACTCATTATTTTTCAAAAAATGCAAAGGCGTTAGCCTTGGAAAATATTGGATTTATTTCACCTTTTTTACATATGAAGTATTTGTTAGGGTTTGTTAGGTAAATAGATCAAAATTGTCTTCTCAATTATATAAAAACAGAATAAAAATAGTACTCTCTCAGTATTAAAGTATTTAATGGTAATTTACGAGTGTTTTTCACTGTCTTGTTCATTTAAAAAAAACTCAAGGGGGAAGCATTGGGATGTTGACGCTGTATAAACTTAATGTCTTTTCCAAATATTTATCAATAGTTTGTACCCCTATATATCATGCATAGAATTCCCATGAATATGAAAGTATTCTGAGATACAAAACGGACAATTTTATGCCAACTCATTATTTTCTCAAAAATGGAAAGGGATTAGCCTTTGAAAATATTTGATTTATTTCACCTTTTTTAAATTTGAAATATTTGCAACCGTTTGTTAGGTAAATAGATCAAAATTGTCTTCTCAATTATAGAGTAACAGAATAAAATAGTACTCTCTCAGTATAAAATTATTTCATGGTAATTTACGAGTGTTTTTCACTGTCTCGTTCATTTAAAAAAAAAACTCAAGGGGGGAGCATTGGGATGTTGACGTTGTATAAACTTAATGTGTTTCCCAAATATTTTTCAATAGTTTGTACCCCAATATATCATGCATAGAATTCCCATGAATATGAAAGTATTCTGAGATCCAAAACGGACAATTTTATGCCAACTCATTATTTTTTCAAAAATGGAAAGGGATTAGCCTTTGAAAATATTTTATTTATTTCACCTTTATTAAATTTGAAATATTTGCACCCGTTTGTTAGGTAAATAGATCAAAATTGTCTTCTCAATTATAGAATAACAGAATAAAATAGTACTCTCTCAGTATAAAAGTATTTCATGGTAATTTACGAGTGTTTTTCACTGTCTCGTTCATTTAAAAAAAAAACTCAAGGGGGAGCATTGGGATGTTGACGCTGTATTAATGTGTTTTCCAAATAATTTTCAATAGTTTGTACCCCGATATATCATGCATAGAATTCCCATGAATATGAAAGTATTATGAGATCCAAAACGAAGAATTTTATGCCAACTCATTATTTTTCCAAAAATGCAAGGGGGTTAGCCTTTGAAAATATTCGATTCATTTCACCTTTTTAAATTTGAAGTATTTGTTATGGTTTGTTAGGTAAATAGATCAAAATTGGCTTCTGAATTATAGAAAAACCGAATAAAAATAGTACTCTCTCAGTATTAAAGTATATCATGATAATTTACGAGTGTTTTTCAGTTTCTTGTTCATTTAAAAAACTCAAGGGGGGAGCATTGAGATGTTGACGCAGCATAAACTTAATGTGTTTTCCATGTATATTTCTATAGTTTGTACCACGATATATCATGCACAGAATGCCCATGAATATGAAAGTATTCTGAGATCCAAAACGGACAATTTTATACCAACTCATTATTTTTCCAAAAATGCAAAGGGGTTAGCCTTCGAAAATATTCGATTTATTTCACCTTTTTAAATTTGAAGTATTTGTTATGGTTTGTTAGGTAAATAGATCAAAATTGTCTTCTCAATTATATAAAAACAGAATAAAAATAGTACTCTCTCAGTATTAAAGTATTTCATGGTAATTTATTTAAAAAAAAACTCAAGGGGGAAGCATTGGGATGTTGACGCTGTATAAACTTAATGTGTTTTCCAAATATTCTTCTATAGTTTATACCCCGATATATCATGCACATAATTCGCATGAATATGAAAGAATTCTGAGAACCAAAACGGACAATTTTATGCCAACTCATTATTTTTCAAAAAATGCAAAGGGGTTAGTCTTTGAAAATATTCTATTCATTTCACCATTTTAAATTTGAAGGATTTGCTATGGTTTGTTTTGTAAATAGATCAAAATTGTCTTCTCAATTATAGAAAACTGAATAAAAATAGTACTCTCTCAGTATTAAATTATTTCATGATAATTTACGAGTGTTTTTCAGTGTCTTGTTCATTTAAAAAAAACTCAAAGGGAGAGCATTGAAATGTTGACGCTGTATAAACTTAATGTGTTTTCCATTTATTTTTCTATAGTTTGTACCCCGATATATCGTGCATAGAACTCCCATAAATATGAAAGTATTCTGATATCCAAAACGGACAATTTTATGCCAACTCATTATTTTTCAAAAAATGCAAAGGGGTTAGCCTTTGAAAATATTCTATTAATTTCACCTTTTTAAATTTTAAGTATTTGTTATGGTTTGTTAGGTAAATAGATCAAAATTGTCTTCTCAATTATATAAATACAGAATAAAAATAGTACTCTCTCAGTATTAAAGTATTTCATGGTAATTTACGATTGTTTTTCACTATCTTGTTCGTTTAAAAAAAAACTCAAGGGGGAAGCATTGGGATGTTGACGCTGTATAAACTTAATGTGTTTTCCAAATATTCTTCTATAGTTTATACCCCGATATATCATGCACAGAATTCGCATGAATATGAAAGAATTCTGAGATCCAAAACGGACAATTTTATTCCAACTCATTATTTTTCCAAAAATGGAAAAGGGTTAGCTTTTGAAAATATTATATTTATTTCACCATTTTAAATTTGAAGGATTTGCTATGGTTTGTTATGTAAATAGATCAAAATTGTCTTCTCAATTATAGAAAACCAAATAAAAATAGTACTCTATCAGTATTAAAGTATTTCATGATAATATATGAGTGTTTTTCAATGTCTTGTTCATTTTAAAAAAACTCAAGGGGGGAGCATTGAGATGTTGACGCTGTATAAACTTAATGTGTTTTCCATATATTTTTCTATAGTTTGTACCCCGATATATCATGCATAGAATTCCCAAGAATATGAAAGTATTTTGAGATCCAAAACGGACAATTTTATGCCAACTCATTATTTTTCCAATAACGCAAAGGGGTTAGCCTTTAAAAATATTCTATTGATTTCACGTTTTTAAATTTTAAGTATTTGTTATGGTTTGTTAGGTAAATAGATCAAAATTGTCTTCTCAATTATAGCAAAAAACAGAATAAAATATTACTCTCTCAGTATTAAAGTATTTCATGATAATTTATGAGTGTTTTTCATTGTCTTGTTTATTTAAAAAATACTCAAGGGGTAAGCATTGAGATGTTGACGCTGTATAAACTTAATGTGTTTTCCATGTATATTTCTATAGTTTGTACCACGATATATCATGCATAAAATTCCCATGAATATGAAAGTATTCTGAGATCCAAAACGGACAATTTTATGCCAACTAATTATTTTTCCAAAAATGCAAAGGGTTAGCCTTTGAAAATATTCGATTCATTTCACATTTTTACATTTGAAGTATTTGTTATGGTTTGTTAGGTAAATAGATAAAAATTGGCTTCTAATTATAGAAAAACCAAATAAAAATAGTACTCTCTCAGTATTAAAGTATTTCATGATAATTTACGAGTGTTTTTCAGTGTCTTGTTCATTTAAAAAAAACTCAAGGGGGGAGCATTGAGATGTTGACGCTGTATAAACTTAATTTCTTTTCCATGTATATTTCTATAGTTTGTTCCACGATATATCATGCATAGAATTCCCATGAATATGAAAGTATACTGAGATGCAAAACGGACAATTTTATGCCAACTCATTATTTTTCAAAAATGCAAAGGCGTTAGCCTTGGAAAATATTGGATTTATTTCACCTTCTTAAATTTGAAGTATTTGTTATGGTTTGTTAGGTAAATAAATCAAAATTGTCTTCTCAATTATATAAAAATAGAAAAAAAATAGAACTGTCTCAGTATTAAAATATTTAATGGTAATTTACGAGTGTTTTTCATTATATTGTTCATTTAAAAAACTCAAGGGGGGACCATTGAGATGTTGACGCTGTATAAACTTAATGTGATTTCCAAATATTTTTCTATGGTTTATACCCCGATATATCATGCATAGAATTCCAATGAATATGAAAGTATTCTGATATTCAAAACGGACAATTTTATGCCAATTCATTATTTTTTTCAAAAATGCAAAGGGGTTAGCTTTTGAAAATATTTGATTTATTTCACCTTTTTAAATTTGAAATATTTGCAATCGTTTGTTAAGTAAGTAGATCAAAATTGTCTTCTCAATTACAGAAAAACATAATAAAATAGTACTATCTCAGTATTAAAGTATTACATGATAATTTACGAGTGTTTTTCACTGTCTTGTTCATTTAGAAAAAACTCAAGGGGGGAGCATTAAGATGTTGACGCCGTATAAACTTAATGTGTTTTCCATATATTTTTCTATAGTTTGTACCCCGATATATCATGTATAGAATTCCCATGAATATGAAAGTATTCTGAGATCCAAAACGGACAATTTTATGCCAACTAATTATTTTTCCAAAAATGCAAAGGGGTTAGCCTTTGAAAATATTCGATTCATTTCACATTTTTACATTTGAAGTATTTGTTATGGTTTGTTAGGTAAATAGATCAAAATTGGTTTCTGAATTATAGAAAAACCGAATAAAAATAGTACTCTCTCAGTATTAAAGTATTTCATGATAATTTACGAGTGTTTTTCAGTGTCTTGTTCATTTAAAAAAAACTAAAGGGGGGAGCATTGAAATGTTGACGCTGTATAAACTTAATGTCTTTTCCATGTATATTTCTATAGTTCGTACCACGATATATCATGCATAGAATTCCCATGAATATGAAAGTATTCTGAGATCCAAAACGGACAATTTTATGCCAACTCATTATTTTTCCAAAAATGCAAAGGGGTTAGCCTTGGAAAATATTGGATTGATTTCACCTTTTTAAATTTGAAGTATTTGTTATGGTTTGTTAGGTAAATAGATCAAAATTGTCTTCTGAATTATATAAAAACAGAAGAAAAATAGAACTCTCTCAGTATTAAAATATTTAATGGTAATTTACGAGTGTTTTTCATTATATTGTTCAATTAAAAAAAACTCAAGGGGGGGACCATTGAGATGTTGACGCTGTATAAACTTAATGTGATTTCCAAATATTTTTCTATGGTTTATACCCCGATATATCATGCATAGAATTCCAATGAATATGAAAGTATTCTGATATTCAAAACGGACAATTTTATGCCAATTCATTATTTTTTTCAAAAATGCAAAGGGGTTAGCCTTTGAAAATATTTGATTTATTTCACCTTTTTAAATTTGAAATATTTGCAATCGTTTGTTAGGTAAGTAGATCAAAATTGTCTTCTCAATTACAGAAAAAACATAATAAAATAGTACTATCTCAGTATTAAAGTATTACATGATAATTTACGAGTGTTTTTCACTGTCTTGTTCATTTAAAAAAAACTCAAAGGGGGAGCATTGAGATGTTGACGCCGTATAAACTTAATGTGTTTTCCATATATTTTTCTATAGTTTGTACCCCGATATATCATGTATAGAATTTCCATGAATATGAAAGTATTCTGAGATCCAAAACGGACAATTTTATGCCAACTAATTATTTTTCCAAAAACGCAAAGGGGTTAGCCTTGGAAAATATTGGATTTATTTCACCTTTTTAAATTTGAAGTATTTGTTATGGTTTGTTAGGTAAATAGATCAAAATTGTCTTCTCAATTATAGAAAAACAGAATAAAAATAGTACTCTCTCAGTATTACAGTATTTAATGGTAATTTACGAGTGTTTTTCATTGTCTTGTTCATTTAAAAAAAACTCAAGGGGAAGCATTGAGATGTTGACGCTGTATAAACTTAATGTGTTTTCCATGTATATTTCTATAGTTTGTACCACGATATATCATGCATAGAATTCCCATAAATATGAAAGTATTCTGAGATCCAAAACGGACATTTTTATGTCAACTCATTATTTTTCCAAAAATGCAAAGGGGTTAGCCTTCGAAAATATTCGATTTATTTCACCTTTTTAAATTTGAAGTATTTGTTATGGTTTGTTAGGTAAATAGATCATAATTGTCTTCTCAATTATATAAAAACAGAATAAAAATAGTACTCTCTCAGTATTAAAGTATTTCATGGTAATTTACGATTGTTTTTCACTGTCTTGTTCATTTAAAAAAAAAAAAACTCGAGGGGGAAGCATTGGGATGTTGACGATGTAGAAACTTAATGTGTTTTCCAAATATTCTTCTATAGTTTATACCCCAATATATCATGCACATGATTCGCATGAATATGAAAGAATTCTGAGATCCAAAACGGACAATTTTATGCCAATTCATTATTTTTCCAAAAATGCAATGGTGTTAGCCTTTGAAAATATTCGATTCTTTTCACCATTTTAAATTTGAAGGATTTGCTATGGTTTGTTATGTAAATAGATCAAAATTGTCTTCTCAATTACAGAAAAACATAAAAAAATAGTACTATCTCAGTATTAAAGTATTACATGATAATTTACGAGTGTTTTTCACTGTCTTGTTCATTTAAAAAAAACTCAAGGGGGGAGCATTGAGATGTTGACGCCGTATAAACTTAATGTGTTTTCCATATATTTTTCTATAGTTTGTACCCCGATATATCATGTATAGAATTTCCATGAATATGAAAGTATTCTGAGATCCAAAACGGACAATTTTATGCCAACTAATTATTTTTCCAAAAATGCAAAGGGTTAGCCTTTGAAAATATTCGATTCATTTCACATTTTTACATTTGAAGTATTTGTTATGGTTTGTTAGGTAAATAGATCAAAATTGGTTTCTGAATTATAGAAAAACCGAATAAAAATAGTACTCTCTCAGTATTAAAGTATTTCATGATAATTTACGAGTGTTTTTCAGTGTTTTGTTCATTTAAAAAAAACTAAAGGGGGGAGCATTGAAATGTTGACGCTGTATAAACTTAATGTCTTTTCCATGTATATTTCTATAGTTCGTACCACGATATATCATGCATAGAATTCCCATGAATATGAAAGTATTCTGAGATCCAAAACGGACAATTTTATGCCAACTCATTATTTTTCCAAAAATGCAAAGGGGTTAGCCTTGGAAAATATTGGATTTATTTCACCTTTTTAAATTTGATGTATTTGTTATGGTTTGTTAGGTAAATAGATCAAAATTGTCTTCTGAATTATATAAAAACAGAAGAAAAATAGAACTCTCTCAGTATTAAAATATTTAATGGTAATTTACGAGTGTTTTTCATTATATTGTTCAATTAAAAAAAACTCAAGGGGGGGACCATTGAGATGTTGACGCTGTATAAACTTAATGTGATTTCCAAATATTTTTCTATGGTTTATACCCCGATATACCATGCATAGAATTCCAATGAATATGAAAGTATTCTGATATTCAAAACGGACAATTTTATGCCAATTCATTATTTTTTTCAAAAATGCAAAGGGGTTAGCCTTTGAAAATATTTGATTTATTTCACCTTTTTAAATTTGAAATATTTGCAATCGTTTGTTAGGTAAGTAAATCAAAATTGTCTTCTCAATTATAGAAAAACATAATAAAATAGTACTATCTCAGTATTAAAGTATTACATGATAATTTACGAGTGTTTTTCACTGTCTTGTTCATTTAAAAAAAACTCAAGGGGGGAGCATTGAGATGTTGACGCCGTATAAACTTAATGTGTTTTCCATATATTTTTCTATAGTTTGTACCCCGATATATCATGTATAGAATTCCCATGAATATGAAAGTATTCTGAGATCCAAAACGGACAATTTTATGCCAACTAATTATTTTTCCAAAAACGCAAAGGGGTTAGCCTTGGAAAATATTGGATTTATTTCACCTTTTTAAATTTGAAGTATTTGTTATGGTTTGTTAGGTAAATAGATCAAAATTGTCTTCTCAATTATAGAAAAACAGAATAAAAATAGTACTCTCTCAGTATTAAAGTATTTAAAGGTAATTTACGAGTGTTTTTCATTGTCTTGTTCATTTAAAAAAAACTCAAGGGGGAAGCATTGAGATGTTGACGCTGTATAAACTTAATGTGTTTTCCATGTATATTTCTATTGTTTGTACCACGATATATCATGCATAGAATTCCCATGAATATGAAAGTATTCTGAGATCCAAAACGGACATTTTTATGTCAACTCATTATTTTTCCAAAAATGCAAAGGGGTTAGCCTTCGAAAATATTCGATTTATTTCACCTTTTTAAATTTGAAGTATTTGTTATGGTTTGTTAGGTAAATAGATCAAAATTGTCTTCTCAATTATATAAAAACAGAATAAAAATAGTACTCTCTCAGTATTAAAGTATTTCATGGTAATTTACGATTGTTTTTCACTGTCTTGTTCATTTAAAAAAAAAAACTCAAGGGGGAAGCATTGGGATGTTGACGATGTAGAAACTTAATGTGTTTTCCAAATATTCTTCTATAGTTTATACCCCGATATATCATGCACAGAATTCGCATGAATATGAAAGAATTCTGAGATCCAAAACGGACAATTTTATGCCAATTCATTATTTTTCCAAAAATGCAAAGGGGTTAGCCTTTGAAAATATTCGATTCTTTTCACCATTTTAAATTTGAAGGATTTGCTATGGTTTGTTATGTAAATAGATCAAAATTGTCTTCTCAATTATAGAAAACTGAATAAAAATAGTACTCTCTCAGTATTAAACTATTTCATGATAATTTACGAGTGTTTTCCAGTGTCTTGTTCATTTAAAAAAAAAAACTCAAAGGGGGAGCATTGAGATGTTGACGCTTTATAAACTTAATGTATTTTCCATATATTTTTCTATAGTTTATACCCCGATATATCATGCATAGAATTCCCATGAATATGAAAGTATTTTGAGATCCAAAACGGACAATTTTATGCCAACTCATTATGTTTACAACAATGGAAAGGGGTTAGCATTTGAAAATATTTGATTTATTTTACCTTTTTTAAATTTGAAATATTTGCAACCGTTTGTTAGGTAAATAGATCAAAATTGTCTTCTCAATTATAGAAAAATAGAATAAAAATAGTACTCTCTCAGTATTAAAGTATTTCATGGTAATTTACGAGTGTTTTTAACTGTCTTGTTTATTTAAAAAAACTCAAAGGGGGACCATTGGGATGTTGACGTTGTATAAACTTAATGTGTTTTCTAAATTTTTTTTCCATAGTTTGTACCCCGATATATCATGCATAGAATTCCTATGAAAATGAAAGTATTCAGAGATCCAAAACGGACAATTTTATGCCAATTCATTATTTTTTCAAAAATTCAAACTGGTTAGTCTTTGAAAATATTTGATTTATTTCACCTTTTTCTAAATTTGAAATATTTGCAACCGTTTGTTAGGTAAATAGATCAAAAATTGTTTTCTCAATTATAGAAAAACATAATAAAATAGCACTCTATCAGTATTAAAGTATTTCATGGTAATTTACGAGTGTTTTTCACAGTCTTGTTCATTTAAAGAAAACCCAAGGGGGGACCATTGGGATGTTGACGCTGTATAAATTTAATGTGTTTCTAAATATTTTTCTATAGTTTGTACCCCGATATATCATGCATAGAATTACCATGAATATGAAAGTATTCTGAGATCCAAAACGGACAATTTTATGCCAGTTCGTTATTTTTTCAAAAATACAATAGGGTTAGCCTTTGAAAATATTTGATTTATTTTACCTTTTTAAATTTGAAATATTTGCAATTGTTTGTTAGGTAGGTAGATCAAAATTATCTTCTCAGTTATAGAAAAACATATTAAAATATTACTCTCTCAGTATTAAAGTATTTCATGATAATTTACGAGTGTTTTTCACTGTCTTGTTCATTTAAAAAAAACTCAAGGGGGGAGCATTGTGATGTTGACGCCGTATAAACTTAATGTGTTTTCCATATATTTTTCTATAGTTTGTTCCCCGATATATCATGCATAAAATTTCCATGAATATGAAAGTATTCTGAGATCCAAAACGGACAATTTTATGCCAACTCATTATTTTTTCAAAAATGGAAAGGGGTTAGCCTTTGAAAATATTTGATTTATTTCACCTTTTTAAAATTTGAAATATTTGCAATCGTTTGTTAGGTAAGTAGATCAAAATTGTCTTCTCAATTATAGAAAAACATAATAAAATAATAATATCTCAGTATTAAAGTATTTCATGATAATTTACGAGTGTTTTTCACCGTCTTGTTCATTTAAAAAAAAAACTCAAGGGGGGGAGCATTGAGATGTTGACGCCGTATAAACTTAATGTGTTTTCCATATATTTTTCTATAGTTTGTACCCCGATATATCATGCATAGAATTCCCATGAATATGAAAGTATTCTGAGATCCAAAACGGACAATTTTATGCTAACTAATTATTTGTCCAAAAATGCAAAGGGGTTAGTCTTTGAAAATATTCGATTCATTTCACCTTTTTACATTTGAAGTATTTGTTATGGTTTGTTAGGTAAATTGATCAAAATTGTCTTCTCTATTATAAAATAACAGAAAAAATAGTACCCTCTGAGTATTAAAGTATTTCATGGTAATTTACGAGTGTTTTTAACTGTCTCGTTCATTTAAAAAAAAAAACTCAAGGGGGGAGCATTGGGATGTTGACGCTGTATAAACTTAATGTGTTTTCCAAATTACTTTCTATAGTTTGTACCCCGATATATCATGCATAGAATTCCCATAAATATGAAAGTATTTTGAGATCCAAAACGGATAATATTATGCCAACTCATTATTTTTCCAAAAATACAAAGGGGTTAGCCTTTGAAAATATTCTATTAATTTCACCCTTTTAAATTTGAATTATTTGTTATGGTTTGTTAGGTAAATAGATCAAAATTTCTTTCTCAATTATAGAAAAACAGAATAAAATACTACTCTCTCAGTATTAAAGTATTTCATGATAATTTACGAGTGTTTTTCATTGTCTTGTTCATTTAAAAAAAAAACTGAAGGGGGAAGCATTGAGATGCTGAAGCTGTATAAACTTAATGTGTTTTCCATGTATATTTCTATATTTTGTACCACGATATATCATGCATAGACATGAATACGAAAGTATTCTGAGATCCAAAATGGACAATTTTATGTCAACTTATTATTTTTCCAAAAATGCAAAGGGATAACACAACACAATTAATAAATCTGAACTGGCATCCATAATTTTTATTTTGAAGGGGTTTGAGAAAACAAAATTAGTTCTTGTCATGTTTCGTATTTCCCCTCAAAGCTCATAAACTCATATAAAGAACGAAAATTAATATAAAATGTATAATGCATACAATTGTATATGCATGAATTATAATATTGAATATGAGCAATGGAAAAAGTTTCCTGCCTTCGATATCTCTCAATGTTGAACATGTTTTTTTTTTGATAATTATGTTCAACATGTTGGGCACCAGAAACAAAGTGAGTATTAAATGAATGAGACGTTTGTCAATCTATTTGATAGGCTATAACCCTATTATCTCTTGTCAAGTTCAAGTTTTTCATCTGACAACTTCAATTAAAATTTATTTTGTTGATTTATAAAAAACAACTTTGTACTATAACACTATTATCTCTTGTCAAGTTCAAGTTTTTCATCTGATAATTAAAACAATTAAAATTTATTTTGTTGATTTATAAAAAACAACTCCGTACAAGAGGAATCAATACTGACAAGACTGAGAGAGGCCTCATATCTTAGTTGGAATGACATTTCTGTAGAGAATCCCCCATTTTCTGTATTGCAATTTCCAACATCACGGTCCTAAGTTTCAAAAAATTTCCAAAACTCTTTCCTCCCTCCCTCACTTTCTCGCAAACCATGACCAAATTTGTGGCTGTTTATAGTGTCATATACGCTACCTTCACAGAGAAGCCATGTGGAGAAATACAGCCAATGCAAATCAGTGGTACGAGCTATATCCGTGAATGCGAGTTTGTAGATATGCTTTGTGATATCGTCTAAAATGTGTGTTCTGTGTTTATAGTTCGTATTTTTTATGAGGTATGGCCTTTTCAGGTTGGTGACCCCAGCTGGGGCCTGTTTACTCGAGGTGATTCTGGTAGACCGCTAGAGAAAGTTCCTTGCTAAAGTGCCTTTTGGTCACGAGTCAATCTTTTACACATTGTTGCTTGCATGTGTGTAGAGCGCCTATTTTCATGTCAAAATCAGGTGGTATTTCTTGTTTCTTTTGTTTTAGTTAGGGGAGGTTTTGTCAAAAAATTTCAAAAAAAAATCATACTTGGTAGAAAAATATTGGGACAATGTCTTGTTTGTGAAACACCATAAGTAGGAAATTTGGCGGTGTTTTTGGGGTAACAAAGTAAAATACTTTACTGCTTTTGTTTCGTTTGGTTAGTCCAAATTTGGGGTCTTTGCCTACGGTACTAAAAGTGTTGACCCAAATCAGTGGATATTATGAATAGTAAAGAAACTTTTGTTAATTATTTTTCCTGATTTAGATACAGTTGTTGCATCTATTTTATCCTTTAAATTTTATGTATTTGTTTGCCGTGATTAGTATCATTCATGTTAAGTTATTTATTTAGGGGCTTTTTTAGGCAAAAGTTTCCACTATATTCAATTTTAGCTAAAAGATAGATGAAAATCTTTAAGTATTATGTATTTGTGTTTAGGAGAAATTATAATTTGGACCGAAATTGCAATTATTGTCTGCTTTTACTCGATTTGGATTATATTGCCAAAGTCTAAATTTAAAAATTAGTAAACTTATTATGCCACCTTGAATTCTAATTAAATGTATAAAATAATATAACAGCTAACCAATCATAAACTGTCCGATCCACCTCCTTTATATCTCTTTGTTTTTCTTGATTAAATGCCTGCTTGCCACTCATCCTTTTATCTATAAAAACATATTTTACTCACTTCATATATATATATATATATATATATATATATATATATATATATATATATATATATATATATATATATATATATATATTTATATATATATATATATATATACAAATTCCACTTCATTAATTACATTTTCTTATCTTGTAATTTGACTTGTCAAAATATTTATCTTTAATGTACTATGTTTTGTACATAAAAACACTTTTTCAACCTCATCTCCTTTTGGACTGACATGTGGCAACGTGTCGGCTTAGGAGAGTTAGCTGCTGAAGTTAACCGCAGGTGAGAGATAAGAAGCATTAGTTGGACATAATAGGTGTAGCCACTATCTTTTCATCTATTCAGACCCCTTCAACCCTTCCCTTTTAAAATACTTTTTCTCAATTTTCAACTTGAGGAATCCTCTCCCCCTTTGTAGAACAGAGAGCATCTACATTTCCTATTTCTAAAATAGTCTTTATATTGTACGTTATACCCAATTCATAAATTTTCATTTTGCAATTCCATACTCAAGACCCTAGCTGGTCCCATCACTTTCTGGGCGTATGGCCATTGGAATAACGCTCACTCGACTGAAAGCTTTGAGGTGAGTGAGGAGACTGATTGTTTTTCTATTTGTAGGAAAGCCTTAGACAGTTTTAGTAGCTCATTCTTAGTCTGTCTTACCTTTTTTGAAAGCAAGGACAAGATGCTAAAGATAGCTAGGGTTTTGGGGTTTTGAAAAATTAAAAGTATGTTATCTTCTTCAATCTAGTTCGTTTGATCCTCCAAAATGATTTTTCAAGAACTTTATTATTTTTATTCTATCTACTTTGCCTCCTCTCAGAAATATGTTTCAAAAGAAACTGATCTTGTTCAATCTCTTTTTTTTTTCTTATTCTCGGAGGAATTAATCTTCAAAATATAGGTTTGGAAAAAATTCACATTCTTCAATCTAGTTCGCATGTATATCTCTAGATTAACTTAAAAATTTAATCTTCTTTCAATCCCACTTTGATTTATTAACGGTAGAAGTTTATTATATTCGTTAGCCTTTTTGTGCCATCCTGAAGATCATAGATTTAACTTATTTTGTCTACTTTGATGTCTTCTCCTGAAATTTTATTTGTTTTCATTGGGACATCCATCTCTCGTTCAATTTACTTTATCTTCTCAGCTTAAATATTTTTAAACAAATCCCACTTCATTAATTACATCTTCTTATCTTGTAATTTGACTTGTCAAAATATTTATCTTCAATGGACTCTGTTTTGTCCATAAAAACAATTTTTCAATAACCTCATCTCCTTCATAATAGTTTGTCTAGCTTATCTTCAAAAATAGGGTGTAGAAGAAATCCTTCTTCACTCTACTCTTTCTTATTCTCAAAAATATTTTTCCAGAAAAATAAAAAGGTAGAGCAAAACCTAAAACTTTCACCTAAAAATAATTATAAAGCCAAACCTAAAACTTTCAAATCTTACATGAAGCCATATATTCAAAGGATTGAGCAATTGCAAATGCCTGAAAGTTATCAACCTCCAAAATTTCAAAGATTTGATGGGAAGGGAGATCCGCGACAACATGTTGCTCACTTCATCGAAACATGCAGCAGTGCTGGAACCGATGGAGATCTTCTTGTTAAACAATTTGTGCGATCCTTAGAAGGTTTTGCTTTTAACTGGTACATTGGCCTTGAGCCAAACTCCATTGATAGCTGGAAAGATTTGCAAACTAAGTTCTTTGACCGCTTTTATAGCACTCGTCGCACTGTAAGCATGATTGAGCTAGCTAATGCACATCAAAAAGAATGTGAGCCAGTGATTGAATATGTCAATAGATGGAGAAATTTGTCTTTGAGCTGCAAAGAAAAGTTGTCTGAAACTTCTGCTATTTAAATATGCATTCACGGGATGAACTGGAGTCTTTCTTATATACTTCAGGGAATCAAGCCAAGAAACTTTGAAGAACTAGCAACTCGAGCGCATGACATCGAGATAAGTTTAAAATCTGCAAAAGAAGAACATTCAAGTTATATCCGTGATATTGAAGATGATGATGTAGATAAATATGATGAAGAGGGTGCGACATCAAATTTTGTTGCTGCCAATATGCTCCTTGATACGAGCTTAAACTATCTAAAATCCTCAAATTAAATGTCTCTTCATGTACTCCTTGATAAGAGCATAAACTATCAACAAACTCCTTAACATGAGTATAAACTATTTACATAAAAAAAATAAGTGAAGACTCCTTGGCAAGAGTTGAAACTGTTCTGCAAATTTCTCAAATCTTCAAGTCTCCTGGACACGAGCAAAAAGGTCTGCAAATTCTCCAAATCTTCAAGTCTCCTGGACACGAGCAAAAAGGTCTGCAAATTCCTCAAGTCCTCAAGTCTCCTGGACACGAGCAAAAAAAAAAAAAAAAAGTCCACATGTTCTCCAAATCTTCAAGTCTCTTGGATACGAGCAAAAATGTCCGCATATATTCTTCAAGTATTCAAATCTCCTATACATGAGCAAAAACATCTGCAAGTCAAATACTCTCCTTTTGAGATGCCAACCGCAAATTGAGAATATTGATGCCCTGAGCTCAAGTTTTGATCCCTGTTGTGCAAGTTAGTAACTCAAGGCTTCAAGCCAATGTTCCTAGTTTCAGCTCAAATGTTCCAAATTGTTGCTTAAGTTTGCAAGTCATAAGTGGATGTTCTGCGCCTCTTTAAGTTGCTCCATGGAATTGATCACACCCTCTTAATTGTCGCTCGAATCTCTAGTGGATGTTCCATGCCTCTTTAAATTACTCATGAAGTTGATATCCATCCTCTGCACTTGCCAATTCCCATGCCCTGAAAGTTGAGGCGTAGCCATGGAACTCATATTATATAAAAGTGGTTGAATTAAAACTCACCTGAAGGCATAGTGGTATTCCAAGAAGCAATCTATGAGCAAGTTGATCCCTAACAACTGATTGGACCTAAATACTTTTGGCAAAAACAAGTTGAGTTTAGGATGGAGCTTCAATCTGAAAACTGACGCCTAGAAATTGTTGTCCCGCGATCTGGAACAATATGCCGAACACAATATTATTATCCGATGCGTATTTCTTCTGTCAGCTGTTTCCGTCGAGTAAATCATAGGAAAGAAATTAGTATATGATTCGATTCTTTATATAGATAAGTTGGGAAAGAGATTCAGTTCCATTAGGATTTTGGAATTAGAGTTTTACTTAAGAGTTTCAACTTATCAATTAAGAAGATTACGTTCGATTAGAGTTTTGAAATTCTAAGTAGAATCCAATACAAAGTGTTGCAAATATATCAAACTCAGAAACCAGAGTTTGTATCTTACAAAACTCCTGCGCGCATATGACTTTACTCCATAGAAGGCGGAATCAGTCTAAATTGAAGTTCCGAAGTTGACAGAGTCTATATTTTGAAAGGAATTAAATCCACTTCATTGAACATTGCTGTTCCCAATTAAAATATTGGATGGATACAAGTATTATTTGGGTGGGATTAACCTGAAGTGCTTAGCGGAGACAAATCTTCACCAAGATGAATTTGCTTCAAAATGGGTCTATGCAAAAGCTTCCGTGAGAAGAAGTGAAGATGATATGGGATATTATTTGGTGTAATGGTCCATGAAAACCAATAAAGAATCATATATGTTGGTCTTTGTAGACCACTTAAGTGGACTAATCCCATGTGGGGGCCTATATAGACCACCAATACCAATATATGAAGAGGTCGAGACTTATCCACTTCAAAAGCAAGTTAAATTATTTTACGTGAACAAGTCTCGAGGGGGCATTTGTTGACACGCAAAATTTATAAAATATAGTTTTAGAAATTAATTTGATTTATGCTATTTGAATTTTGGGATTTTACTAAATTAAATTCTAAAAGAAAATAGTTAAATTAGTTAATTTTCTAATATATTTTGTTGGTCAATTAAATGGTGACAAGTGTCAAAGATGATGTGTTTACCTCTTGATAAATACAAATTTATTTTTGTATTTATCTTGAAAATGGAAGAACCAATAGTATGCCTCCACCTCAGCAGTCGATCTTATCAAGACTCTACTTCCACACCTATAAATAGAGGTCTTCACTCAATGAAAATTCACAACAAATATATCATATTTTGAAGAGGAGAAGCTCTGGAAATTCTCACTCAAGTTCATCATCTTCGAGGAGTTCATCGCGAGGATCAGGATCGTTCTTCACGAGGATTAAAGCTGTGGAAATTTTCCATTTCATTAAAGATATGGAAATTCTACCTTTGATTAAAGCTGTGGAAATCGCCTTCAAATTTATCATCTTCAAGGCGTTCTTCGCGAGGATCAAGATTGTTCTTCACGAGGATTATATAAAAACTCACTTTGATTCAACATCAAGCTGTAAAGCCGTTGGAAAACTGTTCCTGAGGATCGGGCTTCTACTAAAGGAAATCGAACCTCAATATATTCAACAAATTCAAAAGAACTCAAGGCGAAGATCATATTGTTCGCCGTGAGCTTCAAGTCAAGTTCAACTTTAATTCAAGATCAAGCTCAAACGCCCTTGAATCGAAGTTCAAATTAAAGCCACGTGGAAGAGATCAAAATCAACTCCACATTGAAGTCTACCAAGTTTATCAAGTTCATATGTTTTAGAAAAGAATCAGATGATTATTGAGATTGTAACCACATATCTTTTTGAATAAATATAAATTTTATTTGTTCTAACTTTTCTTGTCTTTTATTTTACGGACTAGAAATTTCATAGCAACACCTACTTCACAATCTTTTCTTCAGGACTGGACTCAGGCATAGAATACGCATTTAAGACATGTGAACCAAATTAGGATTGGTAGCCATCAAGGAAAAAGATGCCAAAATATGACTTATACAAAATGAGACGACGCTTATAAAATTAATTGTTTGCATCCTACTCAACATAAAAATGGAGAGCGAAAATGTACATGTTTGACCTACGTGCTTTCATTTAGTTCACATTGTCTTAAACTTTTTATAATAAGATGCTAAGATGCAACTGATGTATAAATCAACTAGTTATGATAGTCTTTTTTAAATAAAGTCAATTAAAAGTTAAAAGTTTTCGAATTATTTTCCAAACAATAGTAACTAATAAACTAATGAAGCTTTTGAAACAAACCTTAAATTTTGAACTTTTAGTATTTCATAAGAGTTTGCATATACCACTTAAACAAAAGCAGTAGGAAGCCACCAACACCTTTTCAATATATGAAGCACGCGCAACTAGGGGTGATTTAACCTCATCAAATGTATTTAAAGTCTTGAACATATGATTCTCATAACTAGCTAGGGATTTTGTTAAATAAATTCATAAACTAATACAATTCTCTGTTCAATTATGGCTACCTAAGAAACAACTTAAAGCTTCCAAATTAACTTTAAATTTTGTTAGTTATTAAGAGTTATCAAACACCCTGATTTTAGGCAGGTTCTCAAATATAAGGCTTGTGTTTGAGCCCATATGAAACAAAACTTGACCCATAGAAGTTCATGGCCGAGTTCGTCGAGCTGGACCAGATGTGAATATGACTTCTAACAGTGTAAAAAGGTGGCCTACTTCACATAAATGCACCACAGCAAAAAGTATAAATGGATCATTAATTCAACATCAAGGGGTCCAACTATGAGAACAAAAAACTCAAATTGGGCTCGCAAAGTAGATGTGCACATCAATAATTGCAACAATTAGCCTAGTATTATTCCTAATTGACCAATAACCCCTTTGTAATTTTTTTTTAGCGAACACCGTCCTGTGTTATTTAATAAAAAAACAAATAACCCTTATATTATATTTTCAATCAAATGTACTTACCCTGTCTCACTCTGGCTTCTTAAAAGTCAAAATTTCAACAACTCATTTGGATAAATGAAACTTAGAAATAGTAATGAAAGTACAATTTTTGTGATACGACATGAAATGTTTATTAAATTACGGTTGCAATCAACTTGCACTTAAGAAAGAAAAAAAAAAAAAAAAACAATAACCTCCCTTTTCTGGTCTGGTAATCTATTTTCCTCCGATTCAGGTTCTAGCCTCTACCCCTTCTCTACACTAGTCTCATGACCCAAATAGAGCTTATGCATCTTATTGCATAAGGTATAGCAAGAAGCAACTATTTTCAGAAATTATTTTATCACGTGATGCAATAATTTTACGCTAAACTACTGATCACTTGATGTGCAATTTTATTTATTGAATCTGACTCTCAATTTATTTTTTACAAGTTGGTTAGAACTCAAAACAGAGGGTTTTTCTGTTCAAGTTTACGTGCTTTTGTTAGATATAGGACCATTTCAGCTGATTTTTGCAACTGGTTGTCGGCTATAAGGCGATACATCAAGTTGCAGACGTTCTGACTAAAGCGAAATCTACACGAGCTGCTTTTTGTACTAGTGCTGAATTGGAAGCCATGATCTTACACTCGAAACTTGAGTCTATAACAGAGTCAGATATTCTCTCGGTCTAGTCTCAATCCACGTAAACTTGTGTGCATATTTGATTAATAGAAGTAGCTCAAAAAAAAAAAAAAAAAAAAAAAAACCACAATGTTACGGCATATTATAAACTATAGAATAGTTAATTCTTCATCATAATAATCATGACTTACAACAAAAATTCGAGTTAAACATAATGATGACGCCACGAATTTCCGGACCCGTCACCGAGGTCTGTTCGAACGTCAATCCCGACCTCGGATCGGCGTTGAGTCGGGCGGAGTCGCTGGCGATGCTTCGTCCCTGCGGCAAACATGGGTGTGTGCGTGATTTATGGCTGGACCCGGATATATTTCGAGACTGCACTACGTATCCCCGAGGGGAATCAAACCAACGTAGTTCTTGTGTGTGTGTACTACTATAGCTAAAAGTGTGCCCTCGTAGTGTAGAAGAGGGGGGAGAAGGATTAGAGAGACCAACTTAGTATAGAGGGGGTAGTGTAGTTGTCTTGTGTTGTGTAGAGGGGTTGGAGTAATTGGATTGTGTTGTTTTAAGAGGGGGGTAGAGGCCTCCTTATATAGGAGCTCAACCATGATGCATGAGGGACAATTGGTAGAGGGGGTGACAAGTGGTAAGAGGGGTTGAGATAAGTGGCAAGAGGGGTGATGGGTGGAGGCTTGAGGGGAAGACACATGAGGGGGTTGTGTGTAGGCTTGAGGTAGATGCAAGTGTTGAGGGTTTTAAATGACCAGTGGGGGGTAAGGTGGAATGCTCTAGTAAAGACATGTGTTGTGTAGGTAGGATGACAAGTGTTAGATTTTAGCATAATTAATTTAAGTAGTGTAATTAAGCATAGTTTAGGCGATAAAAATACGTACCGAGGGGCCGCTATTGAACCATTGTGCGAGCGTACTTCCCGTGGGAAGTATGCGTCATCACATAACATATCAATATATCATCCTAGAGCAAGTGTATAATGTATTAAAACAAATCTCCATGTAAATGACATTTTTCCCGCAAATGATTACGTTTTAAAATCAATCTTTGAATAATTCTCCCACCACAACTTTTGTCTGAGTACAAAGCACAGGTCAATCAGTCCTGCATAAAGTTCTAAAAATTGACATGACATGACCCCCCAAAAACCAGAAGACTTGTCTCATTAAATGTTCACCTACCCTCAAATTCCCATGTACAAGAAACCACCTATTCTCCTCCATCAAGATTGCATTTTTGTTCATAATGACCAACTTGTTTTAAACTTTGAAGCAGACACAAAACACACACACACACACAAACAGAGATAGATATCGAGAGAATTTTCAGAGAGTTTTGCATTAGATCTGAAAATGATGAAGTTTGCTTAGTTTCATTTGGGGTTTTTAGCTGAGCAAGTTGTTTGTTGTTGTGCATGTTTTAGTTAAAAAAAAAAAAAAAAAGAACTGTGAAATTTTTGATATTGTCTTAGAGTTGTAGATCTGTTTTCTTTTTGTAACAATAGTTTGGTTTTTAAGTTCTGGTGGGTTTTTGTTTGGTTTGGAGTTTTAATGGGGATTTGTTTGAGCAACCAGATAAAGGCTGATAGCTCTTTTCGTACGGATACAGATTGCATTTTTGTTCATAATGACCAACTTGTTTTAAACTTTGAAGCAGACACAAAACACACACACACACACACACACACACAAACAGAGCTAGATATCGAGAGAATTTTCAGAGAGTTTTGCATTAGATCTGAAAATGATGAAGTTTGCTTAGTTTCATTTGAGGTTTTTAGCTGAGCAAGTTGTTTGTTGTTGTGCATGTTTTAGTTAAAAAAAAAAACAAAGAACTGTGAAATTTGTGATATTGTCTTAGAGTTGTAGATCTGTTTTCTTTTTGTAACAAGAGTTTGGTTTTTAAGTTCTGGTGGGTTTTTGTTTGGTTTGGAGTTTTAATGGGGATTTGTTTTAGCTACCAGATAAAGGCTGATAGCTCTTTTCGTACGGATACAGGTAAGTTAGCTCCGTCACTTCTTTTATGTAATGATTTTCACTGAAGAACATTCTGTTTTTGTTGTTTGAGGCATGAAACTAACCTGGAAACAGCTTTTTGGGCCTTTTTGTTTGTCGTAGTTTCATTCTGTATAAAATGATTAGCAGCCTAATTTGTACTATATGATGTTTGTATGTTCTGTTCATAATTGCCAGTTGTTATTATGACTGGAATTTTGAAGCTGGAAAAAAAGTTATACATGTTATGTTCTCTGCACTTTTAGTTCTACAAAGTGAGTATATTGCCACTGGTGTACAGTTATCTACTTAGAAAACATTTGCTTGAGTATTTCGACTATGAAAACTGCATCTTAAAGTTCCTCATCAGTTGTTCACTATTAGGCACTTAATATCTGATATATTCAGTGTATAGTTTGTTATTTATTAAAAAAAAGCCCATCTCAAATTAATCTGTCTTACATTATCTTGCTTAAACACCTTGTTTTTAAATGTATAATTTGTCGTATTTGAAGGGTTGTGTAAATTCATTTGGCTAAGGATACTAGTAACATTCAACATGTGATATACAACCTCATCGGTGTTTTTGACCGTGATTTCGTATACATAGGTACGATTTCTTCGAAAAGGGTCAGTGGAGATGGGACTGAGTTAAGTAGTTCACGCAGTAAGAGATCATCATCGTCTGTACCTCCTACTCCTCGGAGCGAAGGTGAAATATTGCAGTCCTCAAACTGGAAAAGCTTCTCATTCAGTGATCTTAAGGCAGCCACTAGAAACTTTCGTCCTGACAGTGTGTTAGGAGAAGGAGGCTTTGGTTCTGTTTTCAAAGGATGGATTGACGAGCAATCGCTGACAGCGTCAAGGGCCGGATCTGGTGTGGAGATAGCTATTAAGAGGCTAAATCAAGATGGGTGGCAGGGACACAAGGAATGGTTGGTACGTAAATTTTTGATCCCTTTAGATTTTCTTGGGACATTTTATATTAAGTTTCATTATTACATGATTTGAGTTTTAAGGGGGAATATTAAAAATGAAATATAACTTTCATCTAATTTTGTTTTCTCAAACCCCTTCAAATTAATATTATGAATGGCTCTGCGTAGATAGTTCAGATTTATAAGTAAGTTGTGTTATTAGAACCCCTACATAGCCGGTAGGTTCTGTAAACATGTAGACGGCAGTAAATCCGGTACTTGAGATAACGGTTCACATTAAACTTTATCTTACAATTCTTTGATTTTCCCCAACAAAGAATAAATAAATGAAAATAACATTTTTTCATCAAAGAAAATTGCAGATATCAATTATAATAGATGGTTCTAGGAGGGCCAAATTGAAATATGAAAAAGAGTTTCCAGCTATTTACATTAGCTATATAATATGTTTTGGCGTGACAAACGAAGAGATCAGTAAAGAGATTCTTCCATCATTATCCCGAGTAGACCTCACTCAAGCTACTGACAATCGCATCATGAACATTCTCAAAGCGCCCTTTGTCAAGCTACTTTATCTAAGATTTCATGTTTTTCTAATTGTACTATTTCTGCACTTGGGGCTAATTTTAGGCGTTTAGAGAAAATATTCCAACAAACCACATGGTAGTCAATTTTGGTGGAGTTCATTATGATTTAGAATATCGTGAAAGGTTTTAATAGATAGACGGCCAAACTTGGGAGTACACGTGTAATTATCCGTAAAACCATGAAAGAAGATGATAGATTTTGGTTATTAGTTTAAGACTAAAAGAATTAATTTGTATAATAGCAAAAACCTTTTGATTCATAATGCTAGAAAATATAAATTAATTTTGTAGACAAAAGGTGTTTTTCCTAATGGTTCCCTTTCGGGATAATTACAACTACACCTCCTGAGGTTTGGTGTAATTACAGACACCACCCCTGTAACTAACTTATGCCATATAAAAGATAATTATGCCCTTGATTAATTACAAAAGGCTAATTGGTTTTTCGTTTTTTTCTCATTTTTTCTCCTTTCTTTTTTCTTTTAGTTTTTTAATAAATCTGATACTAAAATATTATTAAATTTCAAATGAAGAAACCTATGTTTGCAGGGTTCGGGTTTGAAATAAAGGCATAATATTTCATTTTCGTTGAAGTAGGGAGTATATTTCGTGCTATAGGAGTACACTATTGTTAAGGTCTTAAGGGTATATTTTATTCAGTCTTTTTTTTTTTTTTTGACAGTGTGTTGGGACTCATTTGTTTACATTACGCCACTTTCATATAATCTGATAATGACCGGTTGTATCATCAACACAAATTATCTTATCTTGTCCACAATTTAAGGCATTAAGTTTAGTCATAAGTAATAAATTTTAATCATCAATATATTTGTTAAATAATTTATTTAGACTGTCACCTTCAAGCAAGAATCTTGCGAATAGGATTATTTTCTTTGTAATAATAAACCTGAACAACTTTTTATAATACTTATTTTTATTTCTTAAATGTAATATTTCATCGTAAAACATAATAATAGCCATTAATAATAATAAATCAATATGAAAACATATGTAACTTAAAGAAAAAATATTTAATAAGCTGTTAGAACTAAGTTTGTAAAAGAATTGAAACAGCACTACATAAATAAATAAATAGAATATGACATTAAAATAAGAATACTTGCATGTATGTTCCCTAAGAGGTTTATATAAATTATTTTCACTTAGACATCTTTAGAAGTATCATATGAATTGTGACAAAATAAAATTATGATGAAACTAAGATTAAAGTTTTGAGTAAGTTCTTGCTTCATGTGAATTATTAATACCATATTGAAGAAATTACCATTAAAAAAACTAATCTACCCATCAAAAAACAGAATATACACTCTAATATCTTATTTGATAGTTATTGTTTTATCTCATCTGTTGTCACTTGTATGATAAGATTCTGCCAAAAAAAATATAATTCAAAAAGCATTTGATTAATTGTAAATTGAGTATTAAATAAGCCGAAATGAAATAGAAGTGGAACAAGATGTTATTTTTGGGTGTAAAAAGTAGATTAATCAAAAAAGAAAAAGAACAATTAGCAATACATACATATAATACGTGATACTATATTATATACCCCACAATAAAGTAGTTGCCTAATTAGTATATTAATTTATGCTTATTTTTCTAAAAGGTGAGGACGTGGAAATCTATTGACCACTCCTCAACTCTTCTCTCCTTTCCTCTTCCTAGATTTTAGCAACCCACTACCAGAACCCAATTTTTCCATCTTGACACGTTTTTCTTCTTTTAATTATGTTTTTTTCCCATCAGCAGCTTCCTTTGACTAATTTGGCCATCTTTTCTTTTTTATTTTTTGCTTCGTACGCTGCTCAACTTCACATTCAAATTTTTTGAACTTTTGGGGATCAAATTTGGGCGGCTCTTTTGAATTTCAAATCTCAAAAATAAAAACCCTATTAGTAGAATATCTGCAGCGAGTTAATTTTATATTTTAAATCTTTCAAAAGAAAAATAAAAAAATCACCTCCTCCCACCTCCTACATCACCTCCACCTCCAGCCAATGTACCACCTCCATCTTTAAGTCCACCTCCTCAACCAACTAGTCCTCCTCCAGCAACACCACCACCACCACCTCAACCAGAACGTTCTCCACCACCTCCATCGCTAAGTCCACCTCGGCAACCATCTAGTCCTCCTCCAACTTCACCACCCCAATCTCCACCACCATCTGATCCTTCTAGTTCA